>BROG01000405.1:290000-425000 GCA_030159075.1 Atrina japonica | reverse complement strand
CTGTCCCAGCCCAAATCCTGAATACGTTAAAATGTTTATAGACAACAAACAGCATATAATCATAATCATAATCATAATCACACGAGTGTTTGACGTGCCATTTAACTGTGACGTCATAATGGAAAGGTTTGCCAAAAGGTAATGTGTCAGGCATCTCTGGCAATACGTCAAATCAGCAAATCATGATTACTTAAATGTATATGACGAACAATATTATAGGTACTGTACCTTCCATTTCCCTGTCTAATTTTATTCTCTGTCGCTCCATATCTGTCTGGTGTGCCTCAAGTTTGTATTTCAGTTTGGTCATAAGTCCCAACTCTTTTACAATTATTGAGATCTTTTTTGTGTCTATTTAAAGAGGAAACAATGGTTACTAAGATAAATGATTTAGGTGAAATTAACAAAGTAGATATGTGACTTGATTTTAGAGTGATTTCATTTTAAACATATAGGAGAATCATATCTTCAATATAAAATGTATGTATTTGTTTGTGTTAGTGTGTGTGTGTGTGTTATTTTATAAATTTGAAACTCGGTGCGTGAATTAATAAGATTACATAATCAGACTATAACATTCCATCAATTGTTGCAGAAATATCTTATATACATGTTTATTTGAATTAAAATAAAAAAAAGTGGTTTGTTCTGCTGTAATACTTGCCTTCCAAAGGAACCATTCTACGGATCATTTTATTTTTCAAAATATCCAGTGAAGCTTTGATTTCACGGAAAAATTCATCTACCAAACCTAGTTCCACAATTCCTTTCCATAAGAGTCTATCCTCTGTTAACAAAAAAAACAAAAACAAAAGTTTTGAGTGAACAGTTTTCCATTTCATTTTCTTAAAAGTGTGCTGAAACAAGTCACGATTGTTTTCGTTGAAAAGTACAGGTAAGACTAAGTCTGTGAGTTTTATTCAGCCTCTGGGACTTCACGCGTTTCATGTTGAGGGTACAGATATACAATGATGACTGATATAACTAATCCGCTTTTTATACCTGTTGTGGGACTTGTTTTCCGGTGAAAGAATTACAAATATGTCTGTTTTGTGGGGAGATGAAGTGGGAATGTTTCAAAACATTTTTTTGTCAACACAATTTTTTTTTTTATTAAAAGTTCAAAAGCTTTTTATGATCCTAGTTCAGCTTTGATGTTGCTAGGTACATGTAGACAAACATTATGACGTCGTTTCTAGTTTTCAGTGCCAATATTTTGGACTCTGGTTTACATCTTGACCAGACAACAACAGTACAGCAAATTATCAAATAAAAAAACTATGCAGTAGGGTTCCTGTATTTTATTTACCCATAAAAAATGCGGACATGATGTTCTGATTATTTACTTTTTGATGACGGATACATCTGTCTTACACACTCGGGGAAAATAAACATAGTGCAGGATATATCCATCATACACACTGAAGTGTTTAAAGCATGTTGAAATACTTGAATAAGTCTCAATTTCTATGGCATTTTGTATTAAGCTGTCAGAAACAAAATTTGAATATTTCGGTTGAATACTGTATACCTGGTTTATTTTCAAGCATTCAAGATCTCCGCATTACCTTCATCAGTAGTTTCCCCACACACATCTGGATAAGACATTGCAGACTGGTTACTGGTAGTTGCCATGGTTGCAGTTGATGGACTGGTTCTTGGACTCTGGTTCATTCTGCCTAACATCTGCAACTGAAGCTGCTGTACGTCTGGCTTTACATCTTCAGAATCATCGTCCCCGTATCCATTCTGATTCCAATCTACTTCCTTCCCACCCTGGACACTCTGAAACATTTCATTATAAAGCACAGTCAAACACTGAATCAAATTTCATACAGTGTATTTGTTAACTTTATTTTTAGAACTATCTCTTGGACTTGTGACAGAGTTTGAACCATAATTGGGCATGGCCAATTACTGAGATTGATCCATGACAAGTCTTGCCTCATGACACTGAATGACTACTTACTGGGATTGATCCATGACAAGTCTTGCCTAATGACAGGGAATGATCTATTACTGGGCATGAACTTTGACAGGGTTTGAAATATTACAGGGTGCCCCCCTAAAACAAGACCCAAACTATTTAAGGTTCAAAGGTCATTATTCTCACCCTGAGCAAAATTGACAATCACAGACAACTTCACTTGAATCTTCAACTGAAAAAGAGTCAACAAGAAAACATATGGCATGAGGGGGTGGGGAAGTTTTAAAAACAATTAACCTCTTATTAAAGGGTGGGATTCAGAATGACCCCAAGGGATTTCTGCTACACACCCATAAATTTGTCTTCATACAAGGAAGAAGAAAATATCTGTTTGGATCAGGTAAGTTACAAAGAACCTGTATTACCAAAAAAAATCACATGACGGGTGACGGGCGATGACAGACAATGATGATTTAAAAAGGTCACATGATAAAGGTGGTCCAATAAAAACCATACTCAAACCATTATTAGAGCATTCATATACTTAATGTATAAGTACCTGTATTTGCATAATGCCGTTTTCTGCGGTAGTTGTCATGTATGTTACGTGTGACGGGTAACTAGTTGGGGCTGGAGAAGCATACAGCTGTTCCGGTTTGATGGAAGGTGACCTCGCCTGACATCTTCCTGTGCACATTGAATCATGATTGTAAAACGTCAATTGTCCAGCATCAATATGTTTCCTATATAAGAACAAAATGTAGGCTGTTTGTATATTTAAAATTCTACTTGTATATAACCATACTTTTTTCAGTGAGGGGCAATTGGTTTGTAATCAAAAGTAGTCAAAACAATCAATTATCAGTTATATAATGCACAATATTCACAAATTGTTGGCCCCTTGGCCTTTATCAAGTGAAAAAACATTCATTTGACAAAGGCCAAGGGACTGAAAATTTGTGAATATTGAGTGTTTTACTGTTTTTTTTTCGCATTACTATATTTCCCTTTGGAGGACATTGAATTTTGTTAGTGATATAATGATTTAAAAAATTTTTTTTTTAATTTCAAAGCAATTTAGCATTATTTCAGAAAATATGCAACATGCATACCCCACTATCATGAAAAAGTATCCATTTTGGGGGGTAAATATCAATGATGTAATACTGTATGGGACATCCGTCATAGATGTAGACAGTTAAGTTTTACATTGTACAATATAATACTCAACTTGCAATCCACAGTAAACATAAAATGAAAACTATTTTCCAAATTAATTATCCAGAAGTGCCTTAATTTTGACGGGCAAAATTGTCTCTTCGGTTCGAAACATTAATCAAGCAATTTTTGTCAAAATTTATCAGCATCATAACAAGAGGCCCAATGGGCCTTAAAGGCCACCTGTCACATGGAGTCAAGTTTGGTTAAAATTAGTCCACTGGCTCTAGAGAAAAAGTCGAAAATGTCTAAAATTTGAAAAAAACTTAAACATGTACTTTCTTTTTTTTTAGGTCTCTGTGACCTTGACATTTGACCTTGAAATTTGGTAAAAATGATCCTTAGATAATTTCTAACAACTTTCTCATATATCTTTGTATACAAAAAGTCAATCAGTTTTGAATTATTAAGCCATTTGTATGTACCCTATGTTATTCAAGCGCCCCCTACTGTACCATTTATGGACAGATTTCCTTTTTATTCGCAAACATTAATACTGACTTATAATCATGCATACAAAATTTGAAAGTCATATGATCATCAGTTCATGAGAGGAAGATTTTTAAAGATGTACCAAGTTTTGGTCCTTTTTTACCCCTTTTGGGGCCCCAATGGGACCTAGCCCCTTTTCATTTGCAAACTTTATGCAGCAGATGACACATGCCTAGTTTGGTTAAAAATGGTCCACTGGTTCTTGAGAAGAAGTCAAAAATGTCTCAAATTTGACAATAAAAGGGGAAATAACTCCCTTAAGGTGTGACCAGATAATTTCGGACCTCTATACTTTTTTGTAGATCTTTGTGTGCTGAACATTTTTGCTTCTTTCTTTTTCTCTCCATCTATTATTCTGTCTTTTCTTTAGTCAGAGTTATCTCCCATGTCAGCAGGTATCGATTGTGATGTCATGTCCTTACATGAGAAAACAACGTCATTTTCACACCAACATATGACTTAACAATTGATAACTTTTCTCATTTTACGCATAAACAAATGGCATCACAATCAATACCTGCTACAAGGGGTGGTAACTCTGGCTAACGAAAATACTGAGAAGAAGTTCAAAATGTCTCAACCAATCAGAGCCCATGGAAGCCATCTTGGATTTCTCATGCCCCCGAAAAGTAACAACACTTGTGTGGACCTTGTGTAGAACATCTGTACCAAGTTTTAACATTATCCATTCAGTCATTCTTCAGAAGAAGTTCAAAATGTCTTAAGTATATCAGGGCCATGGCAGCAATCTTGGATTTCGCATGGCCTTGAAAAGTAACAACACTTGTGTGGGACCTTTTTTTGAACATTAGTACCATGTTTGGACATGATCCATTCAGTCGTTCTTGAGAAGAAGTTCAAAATGTCTCAGCCAATCAGAGGCCATGGCAGCCATCTTGGATTTTACATGGCCACGAAATGTAACAACACTTCTGCAGCACCTTGTGTAGAACATGTGTACCAAGTTTGGACATGATCCATTCAGTCGTTCTTGAGAAGAAGTTCAAAATATCTCAGCCAATGAGAGGCCATGGTGGCCATCTTGGATTTGGCATGGCCATGAAATGTAACAACACTTCTGCAGCACCTTGTGTAGAACATCTGTACCAAGTTTTAACATGATCCATTCAGTCAAAATGTCTCGGCCAATCAGAGGTCATGGTGGCCATCTTGGATTTCGCAAGGCCCCGAAAAGTAACAACACTTGTGTGGGACCTCATGTAGAACATCTGTACCAAGTTTGAAACCAATCCAACATGTGGTTCTTGAGAAGAAGTCAAGAATGTGAAAAGTTAACGCACAACGCTGGACGACGGAAAAAAGCAATAGCAATAGTCACCATGAGCAAAGCTCAGGTGACCTAAAAACCTGGTTACTTCAAGTAACTTTCAATTTTATCAGTTTATCTAAAAAGAATTTCTTATTCCTTTGATTCATGAAACAAATTCCACTCAGCCACAGTTGGGAGCCTTCACAATCTGTGGCCCCCACATCTTTAATGTGAAGCTTTCTTACTCTGTGGCCCCTACATCTTTGATGTGAAGCCTTCTTACTCTGTGGCTCCTATATCTTTGATGTTGTGCCTTCTAACCCTGCGGCCCCTACATCTTTGATGTTGTGCCTTCTTACCCTATGGGCCCTACATCTTTGATGTGGAGACATCTTACTCTGTGGCTCCTACATCTTTGATGTGGAGCCTTCTTACTCTGTGGCCCCTGCATCTTTGATGTGGAACCTTCTTAATCTGTGGCCCCTGCATCTTTGATGTGGAGCCTTCTTACTCTGTGGCCCCTACAATTTTGATGTGGAGCCTTCTTACCCTAAAGGCACCTACATCACTGATGTGGAACCTTCTTATTCTGTGGCCCCTACATCTTTAATATGGTGCCTTCTTACCCTAAGGCCCCTACATCTTTGATGTGGACACTTCTTACTCTGTGGTTCCTATATCTTTGATGCGGTGCCTTCTTACCCTATAGGCACCTACTTCACTGATGTGGAACCTTCTTATTCTGTGGCCCCTACATCTTTAATGTGGTGCCTTCTTACCCTGTGGCCCCCACATCTTTGATGTGGTCCCTGCATCTTTGATGTGGAACCTTCTCAATCTGTGGCCCCTGCATCTTTGATGTGGAGCCCTCTTACTCTGCAGCCCCTACAATATTGATGTGGAGCCTTCTTACCCTATAGGCACCTACATCACTGATGTGGAACCTTATTATTCTGTGGCCCCTACATCTTTAATGTTGTGCCTTCTTACCCTGGGGCCCCTGCATCTTTGATGTGGAGACTTCTTACCCTGTGGCTCCTACATCTCTGATGTGGCACCTTCTTAATCTGTGGCCCCTGCATCTTTGATGTGGAGCCTTCTCATTCTGAGGCCCCTGCATCTTTGATGTGGAGTCTTCTTACCCTGTGGCCCATACATCTTTAATGTGGTGCCTTCTTATCCTGTGGCCCCTGCATCTTTGATGTGGAGACTTGTTACTCTGTGGGCCCTACATCTTTAATTAGGAGCCTACACACTCTGTGGCCCCTACATCTTTAATGTGGAGCCTTCACACTCTGTGGCCCCTACATCTTTGATGTGGAGCCCTCGTACAAGTAGTTATTACAATATAAACATACCTGACCTGGATGCCGTTGATTCTGACAGCATTCTTCCAATCTTTCAGTCTTGCTTTTTCTCCCATATACATAAACTTTTTGGGTGTGACAAAGTCCCCATTTTCTAGTTCAATGCACTCCCTGTGGATTCCTGGACAGGTGAAGAGTTCCCTGTGCAGTTTTCCCGTCAAAGTACCACAAGTGACATCAAGTATTTTTTCTTCTGCCAGTCCCTGTAAATGTGTAAATCAGTGTATTTAAACAGTTAAACTGAAATTTTAAAATAATACATGTAGTATTTAAATTCTTCTCAAATTTCTCCAGGAAAAGTTACACAAGCAGGCTTAGGGGTCAACAAAGTCTTTACTTGTTATACAGGGTTAGCCCATTTATAAATCAGGTTTGAATTTAAATCTACAAAGTGCTCAGTAAATTTCACTTGCCTGTTAGCAATATGAGTAATTTTAAAAATGTGACTTTATATTTTTCACTGATTAAGTAATCCCCCCACACACACACAATGGTAATGGGGTTTCATGTTTTTCTCTCTCCACTGTTTTTAAAAATTCACTGACATATCAAAACCATGAATATAGCGAATATCAGCATTGTGAGTTATTATCTCCCTTTTCATCATTTTGTAGTGTTCCAACCAACCTGAAGTACCTGAATGGCTGAACACTAAAAAACCAACAACAAAAAACAAAAAAACACATCTACAGGTATGTTTAAAAGATAGGCATACATTCAATAAGGGTTTGTATCACAATATAAAAGTCTAGTCTGCAAGCACCTCTCATAAAGACATCTTAACAACCCATCAACCCCTGAAAAACAATGGACTCTTCTGTAAATCAATTACTTTGACAAGTTAAAATGTCAAAACTTACAGGCAGCAACTTTGTTTCTCTTCTTATCATGATTTCATCTGACCTGAAAAAAAAAGTATTTTGAAAATTATCATGATTCTAAGTAAAAATGTCCACTGACAAAGCAACAAGTTTTTATCCATAAATCAAGCCTTCGTATTTAATAAAAAAGAATCCTATATTTCATATATATATATATATATATATATATATATATATATATATATATATATATATATACACGGTATGTGTACATGTAATTAGGGATTTTCCACTCTTCTTTGGGAATGGGGCCATTTAACACAAAAAGAAATAATATCAATGTTGATGGTACAGTGGAAGTCTTTCAGTCAACATACAAATATAGTGAATATTAGCCAAAAACAGAGCCACAGTATATCCATTGGTGGGATCAGGTGTCATGGAGGAGTAAGCATCTCCTCTCCACTGGAACCATCTACTGTCACTCTATGGCAAAGCCCTAGGGCTCAAGGTTATAAAGTTTTTTTCATACGGTACTTAAGTTCTAAGCTGATCCTCTTCTCTTCCAATCAAAATCAAATACATGTACACACTCGAGAATCTAAATGAAATTCTCTTTTCTATTTTTAGACCAGTTCCAATGAAATGATAAAAAGCAGACATTTTCTCAATTGGTACAAGAAACATGTGGTATTTTCCACTTATGCTGTTCGATTTAAATTATTTTAAACACAAGGAAAAATATTTTCATCCTGTATCAAGAAAAAAAAATAAATGTAAAATAAATTTATCTTAAAATAAAAAAATCCAAATAGATTTATATGTACATGTAGTTCATTTCATAGTTCATAAAATTGAGCCAGGGGCAAAGAAAAGGTCCTTTGGACATAGCCAATGAAATGTGAGAAAAACGAGAAATTCTGTCTGACGAAATATTTCTAATTTTGTCAATTTTCGGACCAGAAACAAAAAGGGTTGCTCTCACCAGTCTTCATTCTCATATCCACATATATATTTACATGTTTGTGTTTCTGAAAACATCATAAAAATCAACACGCAAACCCCCCTCCCAATTGTCATATAGGACCCTTTTCCCAGCTGCTGGCCTGATTTTAGATATGTTTATATTGTTAATCACGATTTATTTTTATATTGAAATCTGGTAGCTACCGTATAACTGAAAAATTGTTAAGTGTGGCATAGAACCAAATTCAAAGCCAATCAAAATCCCCAAAATTTCCATAACTCAGTGCTCCAGATAAGCTGCCTATCGTCGTATTTTACACATAAAAAATAAATGGCTACACAAGCAAATTAAAATCCATGCATAAGATACCCAATGCAAATTAAAGTTGAAGTGTAAAATTAAACACACTAGGTCTGGGAGATAAAATATTGAGTTCACTTGTTCTGAATGAATCTTGGACATAATGTGTGTTAAAGCTCTGTAATGATAATTCAGTTTAAGCTGACCCAAACCAAGATGTTTAAATTGTGGACTTTCATTGTACAGACAGTTAAATACAAATCAATTAATGGTAATTTTGCAACCAAACCATTATAATTAAATACCGGTAAATGCACTTGTAATATAGCAACAGAATTGGAAAATACCCACTTGACAGAAATTTTGGAGGTAAAAATACCTACTGGATTTGGAAATGATTTAGCCCCCCCCCCCCCCCCCCCACTTTCAATTTGCTTCCGAAGCTGATGATTTTAAATATTTTAAATAGCTTATATTTAATTACTTTATAATTTTCCCATATTTATTTATTTTATTATATTTATTTTGTATGTTTTTCATTAGATATATTTTTATACATGTATGTACTGTTGTACATATACTGATCTATAGTTATTATGAATCATTCACTTCAGAGAGACTTTTCACACATCTGCTATATTTAAAGTGTGCTTGAACTAAATGTATATCAACTACTGAACCCATAATTATGGCAAATACATTTTTTTTAGTAAATTATGTGATTTATCTAAATCAGCAAGTTTACGCCTTGGCCGAATTTCAGCCCCAATTTTAAGTTACCTTTTACCAAAAAAAAAGGTAACTTAAAATCAGGACTGAATTTCGGTCTTGTTTACGCCAAAATCTGACAAAAACGTCATACCGACAACACATAGCATTATCATACATGTGTCAATCATGAATGGGTGTATCAATAGGGACTACGTGACGCATGGCTGCGTTGTGAAATAGCCCTATATTATAAATAGATAAAACGTTTCGCCATTAAGACGTCAGTGGTCATTCGCCAAGATCCGGGACATAACATTTTTACGTCTACTCTCAATGCTATTCTAAAACGTTGAGTCAGATACAGTTTTAATAACAATACGATATAACACAATAAAACTGCCGGTAAACAAATCCCAGCCTAGACATTTTATTGACAACACAGACGAACTGTGCATCTTGATCGCTGAACAAACTAGCCAAGACTATCGATTTTCTCTTCCTGTTTACCAATGGCAATGAACACAATAGCTTGGGTACGATATATTAATTAGTATTACATGTTAAATCGTGACGTTTTTACTCACCCTTTCCTTACGTTTTTAGTTCCGTTGTAAACGGAAAGATATATGAATAAAAAACACGACGTATTTGTTGTAAACCAAAGATGGACGTCCTCCAAATTATGCTAAATTCCACGCTCAAGTATTGTGACGTCAAGCTACGTTACTTAGTACATACGTAATACACGAACATCACGTGGTGTTTATACGCGAGAAGTCGCGAGATCCGACGCACCACCGGCAATAGGCGGAAGTTGGGGTTAAATGACATAAATAAACATGGATCCTGTGTTTACGTTTTATTGAGGAACCCCCAGACGTTTTCCAAACTGTGGCATACCATATTGGAGTACGTTTTATTGAAAATATGCACATACTAAGTATATTTCTGTTTAATTTGTCTTATAACATTTAATTAAACGACGAAATTCTGACTTGTTACAGCGAGTCGCAAGTTCCCATCCATGCATCATATTTTACCGAGAGTGAGAAGTAGACAGAGATGCTAGTCACAAATTATCTATTTTTTATAATTTCTTTAGTTTATATAGAAGGCAGGAGAATGTATGCATTGTTAGCAGCGTTGAAAATGTGTAAGTCATGGATGTTTCATACCAGGTCGTGTTTCAAAGTAGGCGTGGCAGTGGACAGAGACCTCACAGCTCACTATAGACCTACATTTATGTGGTATAACGCCACTGCATACTGCATAAGGGTTATAACTGCAAGCTGCCTAGCATCCATAATATGAAAAGAGTGGATTCACCAATGCTCCTGGTATTTTATTATTTCATTGTCATTGACTTGTACGTGCTTAACTCATCAGCCTTCTCAGTGTCTGACATCATCAAAAAAAATGATTCACTTGATGGGTGTGATTGATGATATCAGTTGATATATTTCATTATTTATTTTCAGTTTTGTCTGTAAGAGTGTAGTAAAGTATGTCAACCCCAGAATCTAACTTGAGCCCACCAGCTCCTTTAGATTTAGGGAGAATGGAAAAGGAGGCTAAAGATGCAGCTAAAAAGCATATTGCAAGTCTGCTCCAGGTAAGTGTCAAGTGTCATTTACTTTATAACATTATCACAATGTTAGTTTTATAAAGCCTTGAAAAGCACCCTTTTCACAATATCAATGTGAAGATGTACATCATACATACAATGTACTATGTATGTTGTTTAACTAAGCTGTCTTACCTATCACCCAGAAAGGGATGTGTGTGGATATCATGATAATAATAAGTCTATGATGTGTGTAAATACAAGATCATTGGTGACCACTGGATGGCGACCACTTTGTTCTTATCACCAGCTATTTGGCATTTTTTGTCACCCCAGGCTCTGGTGACTGCCAGCACCAGTCCAGCATCTTGATGCTATTTAGGGTTTCAGCATCCACTTTGTTAAGTTGGGAGGAATCAGCTGGTAAGGATGCTGCACTCACTGGCATGTTGTTTAAATAAAATGTCATCCTTTGTTTGTATAAAGTGACATCTAATGAATATCACTGTAGTCCTTACATAAGCATACCAATTGGAAATGTACAGGCTCCTGTTTACGGAGGGTAGAAAAAAACCTGGAAAAGGAGAATCATTAAGACTTAACTTCCAGAAATTGTCTATTGTACCATGAAATATAATTCAAATATTACGTTATAGTCAATACGATGAAGATTCAGGATTTTTCCACAATCAGAACACTTAATTATTTTACATCTATATTAACAGAGACCAGAACAACTGGAAAAGGTTGATCAATACAAGAGAAGAATATCAAGAAAGAAGGTATGTTGCCAACAGATCTCTTCTTGTAATCATAAATATTTTATCAGAACGTTTCATACCTTATTAGTCCCTGACTAGTGAAAACAGGGGTGGGTAGAGGGGACTAGGTTTTGTCTGCATCTGTCAGTCTGTCTGCTGAAGGTTTTTTGTTTAAAGTTTTGTAATTGCTCACTTAATGATAATTTCGGGGGGGGGGGGGACCTCCATGGTGGAGTGGTTAGATCATTGCACACTTTAAACCATAAAGTTTCTCACTTCAAGTCAGGTCAGTTTCAAGTTTTGTTTGAACCTAAGCTGATTTTGTGAGAAAGCTTGATAGTTTACTCGTGGAAGGCCAGTGATCCCTTCCAAACAAAAAAACTAAAACCTATGACTTATGATACAGGGGCCCAAGTCTTAGACTTGGTCTTAGAACTACACTTAGGTCGACTTGCGACCATTTTACAATGAGTGAGGACATGTGACTTATGACCAAATCAGGTCAGGTCTTTGTGAGTACTCAGAAGCGTTGTGTAGACTTATCGTAAGCTGTTGTTGTATGTATCATAATTTTTCTTTGTAAATGTATAAGTACAGTGAAACTTGTATATAACGATGCCTTAGGGACACAAGAAAACCGGTCTTTATAGGGAGGTGGGTTTTATAAAGAGGTTGATTGTGCACAAATAGTACCTTTGGAGACAGCGAAAAAATGGTCTTTGTGACCAGGTGGTCTTTATACACAGGTTTTACTGAATTCATAAATCATCAAGATCTTATTTGAAAATATGCCAATATGCCTTAAGACTGGATTTAGGGTAAGGTTGATAAAACGGTCGTAAGTGTTGTGTTAAGAGTCTCACTTCCTGTCAGTGCAGGTGTCGGTCCCGTTGGAACCTAAGCTGACTTTTGCGAGAAAGTTTGCCAGTTTACTTGTGGAAGGCTAGTGGTCTCTTCCCCAGTAACCAGGTTCTCTCCTCCACCATTAAAATAAACTGGCTGCTACCATATAACTAAAAAATTGTTGAGTGTGGCATAAAACATTATTCAAAATTCAAATTATTTAAGATAAGATCAAATAACAAGACTTAAGACTTCTTGACAAAATGCCTTAAAGATATCTCTTTTCTACACAGGCTTCAGTTGACACCATGTTAAAGACAGCAGTGCAGTCACAGCTAGATGGAGTAAGAACTGGTTTAAACCAATTACAAAGTGCGCTGCAAGATGTACATGAAATCAAACAGAGGTCTGTATACAATTATAAGAATGTATTAAGAACTGAGTGGTCTTTTTAGTTCACCGTGACAAAAGTCCAGAGAGCTAATGTCATACCCCTGGCATCGTGGTATATATTTTTTTAACCGCAAGGGACAGGGCATTGATATTTCTCATAAAGATTCCTTATGACCAGATCAGTCATTTGGTACCTTGACTTTTGACCTAGTGACCTTGACAGTGGACTTTGACACACTTTTCAAAAACTTTAACCTTGGTTATATCTTTTAACCCTTATCCCGCCACATTACATTGACTGACTCAGCCAGCCACTGCTGCATATGTATTACAATGTATACACACCACTGCCAGATTAAAACTGAATTTTTATCAGTTTTAAAAGTGGTCACATTTCTTTAACTTGTAATTGTGTGTCAATTTGTGTAAAAACTGACCCTATAATTTCCATATCCATATATAAACCTTAATTTCAATAAAAATGATTGCAATTAATGTTTTTGAAGTGTTTTATTTTTTTTTTAGATCAGGGTATTCATTGTTACACCAAGCCCCCTTAATTAACAGTTAAAGTTGTAATTTCTGCGATTACCGTAGTTGCTTTCATTCATGACTCGGAATGAGTGAAACCGAATGCGGCTGATGTCCGACATTGTGGCTTTAGGATGCTCGCCAAAATTAATTAAAATTTGAGACAGCGATTTGTCTAGTAAACAAAAGATTCCCGCATTGTTTTTTTAAACAATAAATAAAATCTAAAAGATTACCGTTGCCAGGTACATAGCACGCAAGTCCTGGTGTCGCAATAAACTGAGTGTTTACCGGTAGTGAGTCAATGTTGGTCTAGTTGTCCTTGTCAATGCACAGAATAATCCTATCAGTCAGTGACTTATCCATAGGAGTTTTCTGAGAACTTGTGTTGAATTTACATCTAAGTCTCCTATTTCAAATCAGAGGAAATTGTATTCCTCCTCCGTGTTGTAACTACTGAAATATAGCTAAAAATTCCATTATCGCACAGTGAACAAAGCGATGCAGACGTCATTTGTAATACTTTCGTTTTCTCGGAAGCGAGATTCTAAAGGTCGTTTAAGTCATTCAGTTTTTATTTTTAGTGATAAAAGTGTGTCAAGCAATCAGATTAAAGACTTATCTATGACGTGTCCGTATCTTTTTATATTCACCAATGGTCTTTTACATAGGATTCCGTAGTATTTATAGCGTACTTGGAAATTGTATATTGACATACTTGGCAGCGAGCGTGAGTTTACGAAAATTGTATATTGACATGTTTGGCAGTGGCAGAGGGTATTGTAAAATCATATATTGACGTGTTTGGCGGGATAAGGGTTAAACCATGAGGGATAGGGCTTTGATATTTCACATATAGATTTCTGATGACCAGGGTTTTAATTTTGTTTCCTTGACATTTGACCTATTGCTCTAAACATTGGAATTTGACCTACTTTTCAAAAACTTTAGCCTGAGATAAAGGAATCAAAATATTTACCATACCTTCACCTAAAAACCTGACAGTTGTGGGTCAAAAAACTTCTTTGAAAATTTACACCCATTTTCAGCGAGCTTTGTGGTCTTCTGACAACTCTTGTTATTTTTTGCATTTCTGTATAATAATTTTAATAAGCCACTAACCAGACATCTTCATTCTTGCCAACTGGGACTGTTCAAAGGGCCTATTCCCAACTCTAAAGGTTATCTTTCCCAACTCTAAATGTTATCTCTCCCAACTCTAAACATTATCTTTCCCAACTCTAAAGGTTATCTTTCCCAACTTTAAAGGTTATCTTTCCCAACTCTAAAGGTTATCTTTTCTGATAAACTGTTTATTCCATCATTTGGAGAATTCAGACAAGTCTAAAATAAGAATTTCTGAATATATTTAATTGATACGAACTAATAAATGATGATTACTGACAAGATTACATGTTATCTGAGATGTTTAAAGGTGACAAGATACTTAAGGTGATCTATCACAAGATTACATGTTATCTGAGATGATTAAAGGTGACAAGATTACATGTTATTTGTGATATTTCAAGGTGATTTATCATAGGAGTACATGTTATTTGAGGTGTTTAAACTAATTCCTCATAATATTACATGTTATCTGAGATGTTTAAGGTGATCTATTGTAAGATTATCGGTACATGTTATCTTACAGGTTAGATGAAGTTGAGGAAGCTTACAAGTCTATACAAGCTTTACATGGCAAGCTGAATCCTGTCGAAAGAGAAAATACAAGATTCTGTCAGGTAATTTTTTGTCATATTTACACAATCTATCATATTAGAGGGCATAAACTGACAATCTTTTAACAGATTGAGTGTTCCACCCTTCACCTGTAACCTTTAATTTTCCTTCTACTACTCTTAAAAACTTCATGTCACTTGTTTATCATTACTATAATGTACAGCTTATAAATGTAAATTCAGTTTTATTTCCCCATTATTTCTCAAGAGCTCTTGATGATGACAGTAAATTTTTCACTTAATTATCTGTCTTGATTCTGAAAGTGAAACTGAAAGGCACAATGCAAATTTCTTGGGCTTCAGTTAAGCTAACAGACAGAAAAAATGATAAATTTTAGAAAACATTTGATTTTTATTGTCAGTTCACATCAGTTTGTCACAATACAGTGTCATAGTTGTCATAACACTCATAGTTTGTCACAATAAAGTGTCATAGTTTGTCATAATACAGTGTCATAGTTTGTCATAACACAGTGTCACTTTGTCTTTTTGTCAAACTCAGTATCTCACAATAGTGTCAGTGTTTGTCACAATACAGTCACAGTTGTCACAACACAGTGTCATAGTTTTTCACAAGCATCACAGTTGTCATAACATAGTGTCATAGTTTGTTACAAGACAGTGTCATAGTTTGTCACATTAAAGTGTCATAGTTTGTCACAGTAAAGTGTCATAGTTGTCATAACAATGTCATAGTTGTCACAACAGTGTCATAGTTTTTCACAAGCATCACAGTTGTCATAACATAGTGTCATAGTTTGTCACATTGACAGTGTCATAGTTTGTCACATTAAAGTGTCATAGTTGTCATAACAATGTCATAGTTTATCACATTAAAGTGTCATAGTTTGTCACATTAAAGTGTCATAGTTGTCATAACAATGTCATAGTTTGTCACATTAAAGTGTCATATTTTGTCATAACACTGTCATAGTTTGTCACAATACAGTGTCATAGTTCTTGATGACTTTACAGATGAGGGAAAGAGTCTGCTCCATGTTTGTCAGTAAGTTTTACTCATGATTACTTGCAGCAATACAAATACTGATATCAATAACAACAGGTGATATTCTTGAAGCTGTATGTGTACTGTTTTCGATATGTTTTTTTATCTTCTTATTATGCAAAACTTGCATTATTTCAAGAAAATCTAAATGGAACTTCTACAAAAAATTATTTTGCCTGTTTACTTGTGGAAGACCGGTGGTCTCTTCTCAGATACATCGTAAACAGGTTCTCTCCTCATCCATTAAAAATCGGCCCCCACAAGTGTAACTGAAAAATTGCTGAGTGTGGCGTAAAACACTATTCAAAATTCAAATACGAAAAAATGTCAAGAGGTTTGATTATATGAACATGTTATTATCATGTAATTTATTTATTTATCTTACTTGTACTTTTTTCACAGCTTGCAACAGCTATGGAGAACTTAAAACACATATTTACTGTGCCTGAGAGTGTACGGAAAACAGAAGAACTAATCAATGAGGGAAAACTGCTGCAGGCTCACAAACAGTGAGTTGTCTCCCCTTTTAAATAAACATTCTTTTAGCTAACCTCGACGAAATAGACCGTTTTCAAGTTCTTTCGTAATCCATTTTTGGATCTCGATTTTTCGTGCGCCACCTCACCCTTGTTAGCCCTAACGATTTTCGGTATGTGTTTTTGTTTCAATCAAGAAATAAAACACAGTTATATCTGAAGGCCAGATTATTGTCACTAGTCCTTTTATGTCAAAAACAAATTGACTGTAACGTCTGAACACTATACCAGACACGGAATATTGTGACATTTTGATTTGTTGTATGAAATTCGAGCACCTGCTCTGGTGACCTATGTAAACAACGTAAAGCGGAAGTAGCGAGGGCTAAAAGCCACGTGATAGCAGCATAAAAAATTTCAAATATTAACAGACAATTCAAGAATTCAAAAATGGTCTATTGGGTTGGTCTTATGTGCTATCGTCCTGGCTTTGGCCTCTGGTTAAGAAGATTAATATTGGGGCAGATTTAAGACATATAAATGTAAAATATATTGGTGTGACTTTGGTAACTGTGTTTATGGTCCTGCAATGAGAGGTTGGAGAATATAGTATTTTCTTACAATAAGATGATAAGGAACATAGTACTCTCTTATTTTATCCATTTATCCAGGACTGTAGTCTGTTGTAGAGTTAGATATAAATCTATTTATATGTTTAATCCAATTCTATACAATAGAGAATCTATATCAATGAATTAAATTTATGTGTGTTTGTAACTCTGGTCAGGAAAAACAAAACTGGCTTGAAAAGTCTCTCACCAGTGTCGTTTTTCTTTACCATCATAAAAATAAAACCTTTATTTTTAAGACACTAACTACTTATTTTCTCTCTCTCTCTCTCTCTCTCTCTCTCTCTCTCTCTCTCTCTCTCTCTCTCTCTCTCTCTCTCTCTCTCTCTCTCTCTCTCTCTCTCCCTCTCTCTCTCTCTCTCTCTCTCTCTCTCTCTCTCTCTCTCTCTCTCTCTCTCTATCTCTCTCTCTCTGTGCTTGCAAAATGACTAAACATTTCAATATCTTTATTATATTTGACTTTTAGCCTAACAGATTTAGAGCAGTCCAGAGATGATCTCATGTTTGAGCTGCACAAACAACCCCAGCATAGTCCCACTGACAACAGTGTATGTACACAGGAAGTATATCAACTCATTTGATAATGTTATTTGGTGATGTTATTTGATAATGTTATTTGATCATGTTATTTGGTCATGTTATTTGATCATGTTATTTGGTCGTGTTATTTGATTGTTATTTGTTATGTTATTCATATGTTGAAACTACTAGAAAACTATTTAAGAATGGCATGTGGTTTAAAACATGTAAACTTGTTATTATAAAAGTCACATGTATTGAATAGAATTTAATAAATGTGCCACCAGCTGAGATAAGGGTCCTTAAAAACATACCCAGTGAAATGTGAGATAACAAACGAATCCGTCTGTCGCAATATCTCTAATTTTGTAGATTTTTTGCACTGCAAACAAAAGCAGTTGCTCTTGCCTGCACTCATTCTCATTTTAATTTTTATCTTAAATTCCACATATATTCAAGTTTCTGAAAACAAAAATCACAATTGCCCCCTCCCCCCCAAATTGTGATAAGGACCCTTTTATCAGCTGCTGGCTCAAATGCTGTGGAAGACGCGAGTCTGAAAATGTTTGTATCTACTGTTTTCGCTGCTTGCATTTTGTTAAATTCTTTTCCAGACACTAGAAAAGTATTTTAAGGATGTTCTAAAACTCTCGGAGCAGCTTGGAAAACAGCTGTGGGTCATAATACAGAGAACTTTGATGTCTGTCAGGCGAGAACCCACTCTGATCGTTACGGCTTTGCGAATCATTGAACGAGAGGAGAGGTAAGTAGAATTACAATTACACTTGATTGACTAATAGAATCTACCCCTACACTGAGGGTATGACAAAGGAATCTCAATCCAAGGGTAAGATTTTGGAATGACAAACCCCAGGCTTGCCTTTAGTAATGCTATCATTTTGAACATTTAACATTTATTAAGATTTAACATTTATAAATAACTATAGCGGTTTAACAACAAAAGAGGTTCGTGCAATCTTATTTTGGCACTAAACCTGGAAATTTGATATAACTGTATATTTGATATAACGGCAATTTTACTGGATCCCAACTGTTGGCTGTTATAACAAGAGTCAACTGTATAATGAATAGCTACACATTAGTAAGTCCCCAAATCAATTAGTTCTGTATTTTGCTTAGTCAAATGTAATGCCACCATTATCACATATGAAATCAGTTTACTTCAATATCTGTGTCGCAGAGGCTTATAACTGTCTCTACATGGAATCGAACCTCTGACTCCTGGTTTATCAACCTGATGCTCTACTTATTGAGCTAAAGGGGTAACCCCACTGGCCAATCTAGTAGGAACACCATATAGCCAAGCTAGTAGGAACACCATATAGCCAAGCTAGTAGGAACACCATATAGCCAAACTACATGTAGTAGGAAAGCCATATAAACACTGCTACTGAACACTGTATAGCCAAGCTAGTAGGAACACCATATAGCCAAGCTAGTAGGAACACTGTATAGCCAAGCTAGTAGGAACACTGTATAGCCAAGCTAGTAGGAACACTGTATAGCCAAGCTAGTAGGAACACTGTATAGCCAAGCTAGTAGGAACACTGTATAGCCAAGCTAGTAGGAACACTGTATAGCCAAGCTAGTAGGAACACTGTATAGCCAAGTTTGTAGGAACAACGTATAGCCAAGCTAGTAGGAACACCATATAGCCAAGCTATTAGGAAATATGTAACCACTGCTACATCTGTACATTGTTTCAAATGTGTTATGCCCCTCCCCACCGAGATGGAAGCTTGGGTTTAGGACTATATTGGCTTGTCCATTTGCAGCATTCTGTAAAGTAACTGGCATTTCTTTCCTCACATTATAATGAATTTCAGTATGATATTTTATTTCAGTGAACAATTGGATGTATTTGAGTATTAACAAAATTTGCCAGAGTTATGGGATTTTAAAATTTTATAATAGCCTATTGGGCTCCAAAGTGTTTCTCAAACATATCTTGTCTTATGAATCTGATTTACAGGATTGATACAGTGTATATCAAAAGAAAACAGCAAACTGGGTTCATGCCACCCGGGAGACCAAAAAAATGGAGAGAAAAGTGCTTCCAAATATTAGAACATTCCATTGAGTCAAGGTATATTAGAACATTCCATTGAGTCAAGGTATATTAAAACATTCCATGGAGTAATTTTAATATATTAAAACATTTTATGGAGTCATGGTAAATTAGAGCATTCAATTGAATCGAAGTAAATTAGAACATTCCATTGAGTCAAGGTATATTAGAACATTCCATTGAGTCAAGGTATATTAGAACATTCCATTGAGTCAAGGTATATTAGAACATTCCATTGAGTCAAGGTATATTAGAACATTCCATTGAGTCAAGGTATATTAGAACATTCCAATGAGACAAAGTATATTAGAACATTCCATTGAGTCAAGGTATATTAGAACATTCCATTTAGTCTAAGTACATTAGAGTATTCACAATTTTTTCTTTCCATTAACAAAAGCCAAGGTTTTGCAAAAAATGAAAAACAATCCTTAATTGGTGTCATGTGTAAAATTTTGTTTATTTTCATCTTTTTTATCCTTCTGTAGAATTGAAGGTAATCAATTTGAGGACAGGAGTTCAAATAAGATGTGGTTGGTCAGACATCTTGAAGTGACGCGTCAGTTGATGATGGAAGACTTGAAGGTCGTCAAGGTAACAGAAACATATTCTGCAGTTCGATTTTGTCAAGTGAAATATATCTATATTTGAATAATCGAAAATGAATAATAATTTGAACAAAATTTAAATGCTTTAATGGTGGTGGTCGCTGACTCTTGGTTGAGGAAAGAACCAGGATACATTGTGCGAGAAAAGAGACCACCTTCTGAAATTAAACTGGCACAACTTTCTCACAAAATTGGATATTACATAATTTCCAGTTGGGTCTGAGACTGCACTGACTTTGCTTTAACCATTCAGCCACAGAAGGCACTGTCGTGCATGTGGTGTGCAAATTGATTATGCCATTACCATCACCTCAATTTTTACACAACATTTCAATTTCGTGTCCTGTGTCAGGGTTAAGTACCAAAAAAATGTAGCACAGGTCAAAAAGTTTACCTAAAGATGGTGGCATCTTTATGTAATTGTACAAG
Organism: Atrina japonica; assembly: GCA_030159075.1. Taxonomy (NCBI): domain Eukaryota; kingdom Metazoa; phylum Mollusca; class Bivalvia; order Pterioida; family Pinnidae; genus Atrina; species Atrina japonica. Next base: position 404,340 of record BROG01000405.1, on the reverse strand, counting down.
TCTTGGCAGGACAGGAAACAATGGCAAACATGACCCCTGATAGATTATAAAAGTATTGTTTTAGTAATCTTAAGTTTACCTTTTTTTTTTGTTCCAGCAAATGTTGCCGCCCATTTTCCCACAGGAGTACGATATCGTGAAAACCTACCTACAGATGTATCATAAAGCATTGTCTGCACATGTAAGTATCACCTACCAACTGTCACTCTGTCTTCTAAAGTACAATAAAACTTTGATGCATCAAAGTGCAAGGAACCACCTACAAACGTTCAAACAACAGGGCCCGAGACCATAAACAAGGAAAATTCTGAGACAAGTTTTATTCTCAAAAGTTAAGAATTTGCTCATCTGGTAAAAAGTGAAAACTCGCGGGCCATAAAACGACTTTAGAATTTTCTCAACTGAAGTAAGATTGTTAAGGGGCAGTGTAAATCTCGTCCAAGACATATGTCCCAATTTATGTCCTGATTCACTTATTATCTTCGATGTTTGAACAATATTCTTACCATAATCTATGATTAATTATTTAATAACCAACCAAGAGGTATAATGCATTAAAAATCAAGTCGGCAGCATGTTTTGTGGCATAAAAAGGAGAATAGATATATATACCTTTTTAAAAACATGAAAAACGTCTTGTAAAATGCTAATATATGACCGAAGTCAGTAATTTATACATATAATATGTATAATGTATATAATAAACGATATTCAAGATACAAGTGAATTAGTATAAGTATAAGATAAATGACTCTGAACATACACTTGGGCACATGTACCGGACTAAATTTACAGTCCTATTGTTAATGTAAACAAACATCGTATGGCCAAAACAAGCCAACAGAGAAAGAAGTGATGGTCTCTTAAACCTATTTCTCTCAAATAATATGTTTTCGAAAGCCAAAAAATTAAACATGTCCCAAAATACTCTAGTGCGACAATGACAATGACATTTGCTATTATTTATCCAGAGGCAAACATAGGGGGCGTCCATTTTTGCTACAGACTGTACTTATTATAAGTATTTTATCACTTGAGAAAGTAATTTGTCTCAGAATTTTTTTATGGTCCACAACTTTACCCTAGTTGAGAAAATTCTCAAGATTTGAGTAAAATCTTGAAGTTGAGGAAAACATTTGTCAGAGAATACTTTTATGGCCCTGGGCCCAGGTCTTTGACTCATGGATGGAACCAAGAATCATACCTTTGTTAAATTCTGCAGTTCTGTAAGATGTATATGACTGCTCCAAAACCATTTAAACCAAATTAACTTAATTTTCCTGAAATTAAAACACTGAGCCTTTAGGAGAAGGAGAAAAATTACCATGTTAATTTTGACTCCAAATTATTTTTAAGACATTTCGTTGTTTATATAGAAATGGGCCAAAACATTTATTCGAAACTTTGAGTGATCTGACTCATTGAAATTTGATTCACCAAAGTTATACTGTATATTGTTATAACCTACCCACAAATGTATCATGAAGTATGGTCTGCTCATGTAAGATAAGATATTGACCCTATAACCTGAAATCTAGAGAACTGCTTCCTCAACATGCTTTGCTGTTTCCACGTTACAATTTGTTGTTAGCAGGGTTTGAAATTATTGATAGTCCGCCAGTCCGAGACTAGTAACTTTTCCAGCGAACTAGTCAAGGTTGTGCTTCAGCTAGTTCGGTTGACTATTAGAAAATCTGTATAAGCATTACAATAATATGGACTTGAGTAATGATTTATTAAAGTGTATGATGTATGTACATTGAACACCAGAATTACCTTAATTTTTTTTCTCAACTCAAAGTGAGAAAATCACAGCTGCTTTAACTCTTGAGAATACAAAACACAAAAATAAATAACTAATTAACTCTGGTACCGAAACATGCCAAAACGAATAACTCATAGCACCACTTTTGGGACTAGTGGTTTTGTCATAGGACTAGTAAAATTTGTTTTCTGACTAGTGAAACAGAAATGCTAAATTCTACCCCTGAAATTGAGGAGGGTGTAAGTTATTACCCCGGGATCAGCGTCAGTATCCAGTCAAGAAGATCGGTGGAGGTCAGGTTGACCTACTTCTACTGCTCATACATTAACTTAATGTGTATATCAAGTATGTCTAATGATTCCATGCTTCACTTAGTGGATTACTGTCTATATCTCTTTTGTAAAACTGACAAAGTTTTGGACCTAGTCGATTTTCAGTGCTGTGGTGTAGGAGATTGGCTGAGGTCAGGTTAATTTGGGGAGATAGTACTCTATGTTGGTGCGAGGTTGGCTTTGTAATGTTGGATTACTCTATGTTGGTGTGAGGTGAACTTTGCCATGTTTAATTACTCTATGTTGGTGTGAGGTGAACTTTGCCATGTTTAATTACTCTATGTTGGTGTGAGGTGAACTTTGCCATGTTTAATTACTCTATGTTGGTGTGAGGTGAGCTTTGAAATCTTTGATTACTCTATGTTGGTGTGAGGTGAACTTTGCCATGTTTAATTACTCTATGTTGGTGTGAGGTGAACTTTGCCATGTTTAATTACTCTATGTTGGTGTGAGGTGAGCTTTGAAATCTTTGATTACTCTATGTTGGTGTGAGGTGAACTTTGCCATGTTTAATTACTCTATGTTGGTGTGAGGTGAGCTTTGCCATGTTTAATTACTCTATGTTGGTGTGAGGTGAACTTTGCCATGTTTAATTACTCTATGTTGGTGTGAGGTGAGCTTTGAAATCTTTGATTACTCTATGTTGGTGTGAGGTGAACTTTGCCATGTTTAATTACTCTATGTTGGTGTGAGGTGAACTTTGAAATCTTTGATTACTCTATGTTGGTGTGAGGTGAACTTTGCCATGTTTAATTACTCTATGTTGGTGTGAGGTGAGCTTTGAAATCTTTGATTACTCTATGTTGGTGCGAGGCGATCTTTGAAATCTTTGATTACACTTTGTTTGTGTGACACAAGCTTTGAAATCTTTGATTACTCTATGTTGGTGTGAGGTGAGCTTTGAAATCTTTGATTACTCTATGTTGGTGTGAGGTGAGCTTTGAAATCTTTGATTACTCTATGTTGGTGTGAGGTGAGCTTTAAAATCTTTGATTACTCTATGTTGGTGTGAGGTGAGCTTTGTAATCTTTGAATACTCTATTTTTTCACTTTTCCAATTTTTATCTATCATCTCTGTCTGACAGTACTGTTATATACAATTGTTCGTTCTTGGTGCGGCTAAGTTTATTGATTAAATATGTGTTTAGGAATTCAACGAACAGCAATTCATTTCTTTATTTATTTTATTTACATTTGCATTTTATTTATTCATTTGTTTACAGTTTAAAGAGTTAATACACCAAGGTTTAGAAGGAAATGAAATTGTCACTCTGTTACAGTGGATTGGTATTTACAAGTAAGTTGTTTACCTTCAACTCATTTGCATTTTGATACATAATATGTAAATTATCATTTGAGCCTAGTTCTCCTTACAGATCTTTTTGATGATTTTTTAATTTAATTTTTTGTTTTACGCCACACTCAACAATTTTTCAGTTATATGGTGGCGGCCAATTTTTAATGGTGGAGGAGAGAACCCGGTTACAAGGTACCCAGTAAGAGACCACTGGTCTTCCACAAGTAAACTTGCAAACTTTCTCACAAAAATCAGATTAGGTTCCAGCGGGGTTCGAACCCGTGCTGACCAGAAGTGAGAGACTCCATAGTTCAAAACGCAACGCTGTAACCACTCCGCCATGGAGGCCCTTTAACAGGGCTTTTTATAGCATCAATTTTTTGCCAACAATCAGGAGTGCCCTGCCCACTCCATTAGAAAAAATTAAATGCATTAAGTTATAAAGGTTTTTAGTAAAATTTAGGGACTTAATTCTTAATAAAAATAAGACATGTTTCCAGGGGAGATAGATTTAAATGACTTTAGATTAAAATCCCCCCAAAAAACCTTTCAAATGTAAAGTGAAAGTAGAAAAAGTATCACAATAAGATGTTTTATATTTAAATCATTTGTGTTGTAAAGTGAAAGTAGAAAAAATTAAAAAAAAGATATTTTATATTTATCTTGATGTTACATAAATACATTTACCTTTCCCTCTTCTGTCATTTCTTCATTTTATTTGTTACAGTTCATCAGTGTTTTGCAACCATGGCAACTATAATATAATATTTGTTTTTCAAATATAACTCATCAACTCTTGTGTTCACATTTAGACTCGCCCAAATCAGTAACTGTAAAGTCTATTGTCAAAATTCACGGGGTGAACAAGTTAATATTGAATGTAAAATCATTTTAATATTTAGATTCTAAATCATACACCCCTGAATTCTGACAGTGGACTTTACTATTCTTTGAAATGGATGAGTCCAAATGTGTCTTTAGGGGTGAATGAGTAAAACATTTTAGGCCATGTAAATGTAGAGAAATCTTTTTTTTTTTCACATTTTCTTTTCTTTTATCACTTAGTTCGCCAGAGCTGATGAAGCACCCAGCATTAGACTTCGACACAAAGGAACTAGGACCATTGTTGGAGAATAATTTGATAGTAGAATTACAAAACCAGTAAGCCGAAGTTATGGATTTTAGTTTAATACTTCTAATTATAGAAATTAAGTAAACGACTCCCTCCCTCAATGGTATGATAGAGGGATCGCAAACTGAGGATAAGATTCTTGGATGCTGAACCCAAGGTTTGACAATCAAGAATCTCAAGAAATAAAATTAATGCAATTGATAGGAGTATGACAAAGTTATCTCAACCCGAGGCTTGTCGAAGGTTTGTATTCAAGAATCTTATCCTGTGGACAGAGATTCCTTTGTCATACCCTCAAGGTAGGGGTTGATTATTTTTCTCCTATTTCTTTGATACATGTCTGTGTAGATCTACACAAGATCTATGTCATAAATAGTATTGTGACGTCATAACACGTGTAGCTTGTCAACACCCTAGGGGATTGACAAGGAAATCATTCCCCGTAAAAAAGAAGGAAAAATCTGTGAACCATGGGAGAATCTGTCATTGCTCCAATGTTGAGATCAATTATTTTTCTCCTATCGTTTTATCTCTATCTTAACATTTTGTAAACAACCACCGGTAGTTAAAATCCTGGTAATACAAGAATTCTATCTGAACATGTGTAAAGGTAATCGTGCTATCACTATGATGTGTGTAATTCGTCATCAAGAAAATAGTCCCCATAAAGAAGGAGCAGTCTGTGAATACAGTACTGCTCAGGGGCCAGTAGCTGGCTATTGCAATTATTTCGGCTATTTAGAACACAATGTTTTGAGATTTATTTAGATAAATCACCAGATGATGGACATTTTTCTCAAACAGAAGAAAAAAAAAAATCCTTGAGGTACATACTAAAGACGAAATAACACCATAGCCGGCTACTGATCCTTGCTGGCTACTGGTCCCTAACCAGTTTCATGACAAAAGTGAGTATAAGTTTAAGTTTTTTTTCTACAGTAAAACCTGATTTAATGACCACCTGTGTATAAAGACCACCTGGTCACACAAAGACCATTTTGCTGTCCCAAATAGTGCCATTTGTGTACAAATCATCCTCTATACAAAGACCACCTCCCTATAAAGACTGGTTTTCTTGTGTCCCTAAGGAAGTTGTTATATACAAGTTTCGCTGTATATAATTCATATAAATATGCAAATTTTACACATACTGAAAAGAGACATAAAAATTTTGTATCCTACAAAACTTATGAGTTTGTTAAAGTGAAACTGGAAATTTCCATCAAAACAAATACAAAAACTTCAAAACATTAATAGTTGATTGTGAAAATTTTATTGAAATTGAACACAAAATGACCGTGCAATAGTTTTTTTTAAAAAATGCTGTTTTATATGAAATATACAGAGAAAAATAAAAATGATACTCACTTTTGTCACCCTACTGTAGTCGTGGAAAAAACATTCAAATGTATGGTTCAGTATCTGAGATTTTGTTACCAAGTTACAGCTACAATGACTGGTCAGTTGGTCACTCCATGATAACTGATCCCTCTCCCGGATTTACCAGAGGTCAAGGTTTGTCCACTGCCTTTTGTTTTGGTATTTTAGGTCATCTGAGCGACTGAGATGACCTATTGTTGTATTTCTTTCTCTGTAGGTGTCCATCGTCATCCATCGTGCATCGTCCATAAACAATTTAACAATTTTGACCTTTAGAAAACTACTTTGCCTATAATCTTCAAATCTTGTAAGAAGATTATTTTAGGGGAACTTGATTAATGAGTTCTGTTACTCATGTATCCTTTTGGCCCTTTTGGTGAGCTAAAAATAGCAAACATATTGTAAATCTCTGTTACCCATGCAAATTATGAAGAAAAATTAATCCATTATTAAATTTAGCGATATGCCCCAGGTGAGAATCTGTTAATTCTCTGGATTGGTTTTGTTAACTAAGAACTGATTGACTTTTTGTAGACAAAAATAAGAAAAAAGTGTAAGGAATTATCGAAGGGTCATTATGACAAATTTTCAAGATGTCAAAGGTCAAGGTCATAGGCTTCTAAATAAACAGAAAAATATTTTGTTCATGAATTTTTACACATTTTTGTACATACTTTCATGAGCCAGTCAGAGTGGGTCAATCTTAATCAAATTTGGCAGTAACTATCCCTATGAGAAGCTATAAAGTTTGAAAATGAAAAAGATCTAGTACCCATGGGGACTCCAAAAGGGCCAAAACTTGGTACATCTTTAAAAATCTTATTCTCATGAACCAATGATCAGTACAATTGCACTATAATTATCCATTTCATCCCGTCGGGCTTTTTGCTTAATTGCTTTATTTTCAATCCAAAAAATTGTACATTTATAAGTTTATTAAAAGAAAATTTACATTTTTTCTCCAGATATTTAAGGACGATGAAGATTAACATAATGGAATGGAGTAAAAATTCACTTACGCAGGATCAGAAGGTATGTGCCGTAATCACGCCTCAACCTAAAGTTTTGCAATTTTGAAAGTCATGTTCACAGTATATTGAATTGTTTTAAGTTTTTTTTTACACTCTCGTGTAACTTCTTAAATTTCGTTTCATTTTATAGACAATTTAATTGACCTGTCACCAAATGTCTGACACGTGGCTGTCTATGTGCTTTTTTGACGTCATTCGATTTGACGTCATAATCACACAGATCTTTGACGGGCCATTTAATTGTGATGTCACAGTGGAAAAGTTTGCCAAAAGATGCCATGTCATGGCAATAGGTCAATTTCAATGATTTCAGAAATTTCACTAAGAAAGATTTCATTTTAAAGCAATGTATATGGGGTGAATCTAGGGCATGATCACTGCTTGTGTTTAACTCATCACCCCCTGTGGTCACATTTAGACTCACCCAGATCAATAAATAGTACGGTCTACTGTCATAATTCAGGATTGAACAGGTTCATATTGCATGTAAAATTATCATAAAATTTTGATTCCAAATCATACACTCCTATATTTGGACAGTGGACTAAACCATTCTTTGAAATGGGCAGGTCCAATGTGACTTCAGGTGTTAATTTAATTAAGAATGTCACCACTAAAAACAAATTCAATCTTTTACAGGATTGGTTCCGAGCAGAACACCCGGACTCGGACGGAGATGGTTATTATTCAACCTCACTTCCTGTTATCATTTTCCAAATGATGGAACAAAATGTAAGATGTTTTCAAGTTTTTACAATTTTTCTGACAAACAGGGAGAAAATAGGCCATTGGCAAAATAATTTACTTTATCTACATTTTTATGCCAAAAAGATTATAGACAGTATGTTATATTGCTACTTTTATGTCTGTCAAACTTCCTAAGATTAGCACTGACTTGGCTCAGCCACTACAGCTAGTGAAGATAATGGTATAAACCGCTGGCCAAAATAATGGTAAAAATTGTCAGGGCTCTTTGATGCTGGCCAAGACTGGTACAAATTGGCCGGGCTCTTTGATGCTGGCCAAGACTGGTACAAATTGGCAGGGCTCTTTGATGCTGGCCAAGACTGGTACAAATTGGCAGGGCTCTTTGATGCTGGCAAAGACAACAGTATAAATTGGCAGGGCTCTCAGGGCTCTACAACACTACAAAAATTCACTCTTCATTTGGCCAGTGAACCAGAAATTTTACTAGCCAGCTATGAACTTTTACTCGCCAATATATATATATATATATATATATATGCGGGAAAAATACAGAAAACACTCAAATTTCCGGCCATTTGGCCTTTATCAAGTGAAAGACGACAATATATAATATACATGTGTGTGTGTTCTTAAAAAAATACACTGGATGAAAATACACAAATGAAATAAAATATCAATTTTCTAAGTTGATGTAACATTTTATCGTTTCTATCCATTTAAAACAAAGTAATTAACTGCATGTTGACCTTTTGTGCATTTTTTTTTATCAATCGAGGAGTGTTTATATGCCTATATTTTTCAAATTTGTTACTCTAATATTGAGGCAACCTTAAACTTTGTTTTTAAAATTTTAGCGCCAGTTTTCTTTCCGACAGAATTTCCAAACAGAGACTGCTCACAAGAATTGTAAATTTTGTCTGTAAGTTAAAATGTACAGTCCAACACCCGTGACCTGATCGTCAGACAAACACCTATAAAGTTCTTTAATTTATAGGTGTTTGTCCGACAATCGGGTGTTTGACTCTCGATTTTAATTTCCAGTTCCGACTGTGGTTAATACCTTTAGTGATTCTGTCACGGCCGTTTTATTGTGCTGCCCCACGATAGAATCCCCAAAGGAATTAGGCTGTGGTCTGCCTGCCCTCCTCGTCGAACACTAGGCCGAACTTTCTGCCCTGATTTTACCACTTAAAAACCGCTTAAATTGAAATCGAATTCGGGACAGAAAGTTCGGCCTAGTCGAACACTAACCATAACTCGGTTCCAGTATTCCTTTAACCAAGATCGTTTAAACTTAATAGTGTCTAATAATGCTTTTGTTGAAATCGACCGAGAAAAGAAAATGTCATCGTGTGCTGTTAGGAAAATTTCAAGTCGAAAATGAGAGCAATACAACGTGTTTTTATACAGTAATCCACGTGAGTTAGATGCTCTAGTTTATCGAAACTAAATAACCAAATTGGTTGTTGTAAAGCGCATAACAGACCATGATTTCGATAATGTAATTTCACAGTGAAAACGGACAAACTTTTGATTTCCGGCTCGGGGAAAAAACTGGTCGCGATGTGGCGACTGAATGAGGATAAACACTCGCCAAAATCTAAAAAATTATCGCATTTGCGAGTGATTTGGTCGCATTGTAGAGCGCTGGCTCTTTTATTCTGGCCAGGACTAAAGGGTGTACAGCCTTTAATCTGGCTATCCCAGACCAAAGAATGTCTGGTCGTTACTGTGGAAGAAAACAAGAAGTTTTAAACAAAAGGAGACAGTTTTCATAATTGTTTTTTTTTCGAGAAATATGAATGCTTGGCGTAAACAAACCTTCATATCAACCTACCAGGGCCATAATTGCAGATAAGTACATCACATGCTAGATTCTTGGATTTTGTTTAGTTAAAGAAAAAATGTAGGATCCCTGACATACACAAATATAATTTCTTTTATATTTACATAAAACACCATAACATGGCTTGTATAAATGCTATATCATTGTTTATGTGTACAGTTACAAGTGGCACAGATGATAGGGGAAGATCTAGTCAAGAAAGTATTGGAACTATTTGCAGATGAGTTGAATCTATTTGCCAGAGATTATGAAAGTGAGTCATGACATCTAATGTATGTTTGTCTGTTTTTACTAAAAATTGCGATGATTTGCGCTCTCTTGATTTCGCTCTCTCTCTTGATTTTGCTCTCTCTCTTTCTCTATCTCTCTCTCTTTCTCTATCCCTCTCTCTTTCTCTATATATCTCTCTCTTTTTCTATCTCTCTCTCTTTCTCTATCCCTCTCTTTCTCTATCTCTCTCTTTCTCTATCTCTCTTTCTCTATCCCTCTCTCTTTCTCTATCTCTCTTTCTCTATCTCTCTCTCTCGTTCTCTGTCTCTCTTTCTCTATCTCTCTCTCTCTTTCTCTCTCTCTCTCTCTTTCTCTATCTCTCTTTCTCTATCTCTCTCTCGTTCTGTCTCTTTCTCTCTTTCTCTCTCTTTCTCTATCTCTCTCTTTCTCTATCTCTCTCTTTCTCTATTTCTCTCTCTCTCTCTTTCTTTCTCTCTCTTTCTCTATCTCTTTCTCTATCTCTCTCTCTTTCTCTCTCTCTTTCTCTATTTGTCTCTCTTTCTCTATCTCTCTTTCTCTCTATCTCTCTCTCTCTCTCTCTCTCTCTCTCTCTCTCTCTCTCTCTCTCTCTCTCTCTCTCTCTCTCTCTCTCTCTCTCTTTCTCTCTCTTCATGTTGATGTTGACTGGTGTATTCAATTTTTAACACAGACATGATTATTGTCCAAATTAAATCAGAAGTCCAATTTTTTTCTTTACCTTTTTCTGACTTTCAACTTGAAATTCTGTTTTTTTTTTTTCAACATCAGCAAATCTGGATTATCATGCAATTGTCATGCAATTGTCCCAGTTCATTTTTATTTTACTTGTTTCTAAAAATGGATGCAAAACCTGTTTTGATTGGTGGGATTTAATTGCATTATAAAAGATGAAATACAAGTGACCATAAGCTTCAAAATATATTTCCAGTGCAGAATGTCTTCACTTGTTGGTGAATGAGATTCTCACAAGAATTTGAGCTCAGAGATGTTGACAAGGGGGTGAAAAATGGATGGCGAATGGGAATTCAGGTTATTTTAGCATCAAGTAATATCAGTGCTTATACAAGTGGATTCGAAAATACTTGCTAACAAATTATTTGGTGCTGAAATTACCTCATACCTAGGTCTAGCTTAAAATCGGTCCATATTGGGGCAGAATTTCAGCCTACCTGACACCTAGTTTGTAACAAAGACAACAACTACTTCTCGGAAGTTGGAAATGCCTTCAGCAACATTTGAGGGGGAAAAGTGCATTTGGACAATCTTGGGTATGTTGAGAAGATAATTTTCCCCAAACTTTTATCAATTTTTATTGCTAAATGTGAGTAAAAAAGAAATTACTTCTAAAAAAAATATAAACTTTTTTGGAGTCATTTTAGGTGCCAGGAAATGACAAGAATGCAGGATTTTGCACCATTTAATCCAAACCTTCTGGGACTTCCACTGCCCCCAGACCCCCAGTCTTAATGTTTTCCTACTTTTTTCTTATAACCCAAAATCATGTCTGAGTAAATGACATCTTTTGGATTTATAATAAATACTGTATGTAATTGTCATCTGACAGGTGCTATACAGAGTTACAAGGAGAGACATCTACTGGACAGAAGTGAACCACAGTTTTTCTTGCATTATATGGTGAGCGTCCTCTAAACTATATAATTATTTACCAGAGAAAAGTTTCAATGATATTGATTATAGATATTGGTTTGCTGTAAATCTATTTCAAATGACATCTGAGTGATTGATTGCTCCTTATTCTGTATCAAACTGAAAACTCAGTTTCACTGTCCTGTCCTGGAAAGTTCATACAACCTGATGGGGTGTTTTTATTAGAGGAAATTCAATTTCATATATTACTGGAGCATAATCCAAGCTAATCATTTTGGGGGTATAAAGGTCATTTATTGAAAATACTTGTTTTGAAACTCAGAATATTTTTTTATCCATTTAAAGGGGCATTAGCTGTGTTTACCAAAAAAAAAAAAAAAATGATATTTTGATTTTTCTTCTTTTAAAGCTTGAACAATAACAGATAAGATCTTTACACCGGCATATAAAATCTTATATTCCTGTATATTTTGTGAAAATAAGGTCAGGTCCAGTGTGGTATGCATATACATATAGTAAGATTGAATTAATCAATCATTGCATGTGAATAATTGCCAAACTTGGGTTTCTCAAGCAATTTTTACAATATATGTAAGAAATTTATATGCTTGTGTATATCTCTTTTTCGTTATTGTATATCGATCTAAGTTGTAAAAAAAGGAAAGAAATTTTTTTGGAAAAAAAAAACAGCTAATGCACCTTTAAGGAATAAGTCTGAAAAAGATATTTTGAAATGACATGTTTGAGGAGGTTATATGTTGTTATCTCATGAAATGTAGTCTAGAAATAGCAAGGAGAGATCTATCCTGTCATGTCATGAAAAGTATCTCCATCAGATGAAGCAATATTTTGCAATAAATTCTGTGTCTTTCATTATGGTGCAGATGATATAGAATTTACCATCATGTATGTTTCATATCTAAACCAAGGAAATTGATTATTATCTTTGAAAACTAAATGACATGTGTTTCTGATACATGTATGGCTTGATAGACTCTTTCACGATAAGTTCATTTTGATTGGCATATGATGCTGATTTGCCATGGACTGAAATGTTGCCATTTCATTGGGTATAAGCAGTAATAAAGAGTCATGTGACTTCCATGATTCTATAGACGGTCAGAAACAAAAAAATAGATGGCAATGGTGGATGATCCGATATACAGTTTTGTGCACAGTGGCAATTGAAGACATTTCCTAAATGATAATATGGTTTCCAATAAAATCAAAAACTTAGTAGGTTTATTAGTTACCATCCACGGGAATATGTCGGCGGGCCTTCCATGGAGTTGATCAACATGACATATTCCTGTTGACGATTCGTATTAAACATAAAATTAAAAATGTTCCCCATAAAACATCTTATGTCATTTTCAACTGTATGTGCTGTCTTTGACATCATTTTGCATGAAAGCTGTCGGATATTACCAAGAAAAAAATGCTAGGTCTACAGGTAATGTTAAAGAGTCTTTAATTTTTTTTTAATTTTTTTTTTTTTTTGGGGCAGATTGCCAACACCAACAACTTTTTATCGTTTGGTGATTATATGAAGCAGTTAAGGAAACGCTACCTGAAGGAAGAGTTAGACAACGAAGAAGAAGACATTAACATCAGAAAGGATCGATTTCAGTTGTTGACTGACGAGTTTTATAGAATCGGTAATGTAGGGTGAGTACTTCCTCTCTTTTGCTTGTTTTTTTCAAGTACAGTCAAACCTGCCTTATCAACCACTTGTTTTCAGCCGCCATTCCAAATCAATTTCACTATGTAAACATACCTAAACCAGCAGCCACCTGTCTAATGTGGCCAACAGCCAGTGATATACATAACAAAATGCTTGGCCACATTGGTTTCAGCAGCCATTATGTGACCATGAATAGGAGTACGACTCAGAAACAAATAACTGATTTAGTTTTAACAATAACACAACACTTTTATCTCATATAAATATTTACTGGCAAGTACAGAAACATTCACATATCAAAATTTATATACATTGAAATGATATCAGACTATCACACATAGTTACGAATATATATTGGTAAGTACATGTGTTGCCATACACTGCATAATGTACACCATAATGGAACCAAAAGCCACCTGTCTTATGCAGCCTTTTTTTCAACTTCCCTTGAGTGGCTGCTGAAAACGGCTATGACTGTACATAGAGATCTGCACTGTAATCAAGGGCTGCTTACCATTGACACAGGACACATTAGTACCAGCCAGGTTTTGTCGATGTTCCAGAAGTCAAACATAAACAGGACTGACAAGTTCCAAAATATGTTCATCATAGATAAAAGATTCATTTTTTATTCTGAAAATTCATTATTTTTTGTTTCTGGTCAGTTTTAAACCCACCATTTGAAACCATTGTTTCCTTAGAAAAGAAAAGTCGTAAATTCAGTCTTTTGACAGTGACAGTGTGTGCAACAAAACCTGTGGAAGCATGGGAACGAACCCAGGTGCCAGTTCGTCCGCGAAGGACACCTTACCTTTGGTAGAACTAACTGGTACTCGCTGGTCTGTTCCAGTGAATGGTAAGAGCCCCAATGTATGCTCTCACAAGGAGGAAGACCTAAAAATTGACACTGCTCAAGGTCAAGGGAAACCAGATCGTCAATAAAAAAAATACTGTATTTATTTGTATCTATTTTTTACCTTTACTAGATTGCTAATTAATTTCATCTTTGAATAACTTTTTTCATGCAAACAAGATAGAAGATTGTAGGAGAGGGAGGGGGCTGTGGTGGGTGGGGGCATACTTGTCATTTTTTTTTATTAATGATAAACTTTTCCTGAAAATTAGCATTAGTCTGAATTAGTAAAGGTGTAAGCCTTCTGTATCCAATTTCATTCTTTTAAAGTCTGAAAATTTATACGAAAAAAACAGTAAACACACTTTTTATTACTGATATTTTTACAGATACTGTTGTCTTTCATTTGATAAAGGTCAAGGGGTCGATAATTTGTCAATTTAGAGTGTGTTTACTGGTTTTTTCACATAACTATACTTCCCTGTGGAGGACATTGATTTTTATTGAAAGTTTATACTTTTTATTTTATTTTTCAGGAGCTCTATAATTCTACAAGAAGTATTTATTGATTTAAGGAACAGCAAATGCTTTGAAGAACTTATGACCAAGCAGTGGTAACTACATTTATCTACATTTTGCATATCAAGGTCATTTCAATGACTCAAGTGACCTACTGTCTTGTGAAGGCTCAGCACTAGTTCAGTAAATAGCTCAACTCAGTGGGTGTCCTTGGGTGAGATGTATTTGACATGAGAAGACTGTTCTTGTTTAAGAAAGCTGACCCAAAAAATGAAGAACAATGACCCAGAACACTGTTCTTGGTACAAATTTTGACACCCCTTTTTTGGCAGAATTGAGAAGAACCAATAATATCGCAGTTATTGATTATCTTTGTTTTCAAATTCATTCTCATTTTTTTTTTTCTCCATCATTTTCTCAGTGAATGTGATCTCGGATGACACGAGGCCTTTAGCATGACATGTTAGGCCTTTAATCTGACTTGTGAGGTTGTCAGTGTGATCTCAGATGACACGAGGCCTTTAGAATGACATGTTAGGCCTTTAATCTGACTTGTGAGTTGTGACCTCAGATGAAATGAGGCTTTTAGCATGACATGTTAGGCCCTTAGTGTGACTTTTGAGGTCATCAGTGTGATCTCAGATGACAGTCCTTCATCATGACCTGTTAGTCCTTTAGTGTGACCTCAGGTGACCTGTGAGGCCATCAGCATGACACATTAGGCCTTTAGTGTGACTTGTGAGGTCATCAATGTGACCTCAGATGACATGAGGCCTTTAGCATGACTTATTAGGCCTTTTGTGTGACCTCAGATGACCTGTGTGGCCTTTAGCATGACATGTTAGGCCTTACTGTGACCTCAGGTGATCAACCTTTTTTAAGGTGTTATTTCACAAAATTTTATTGAACTTTACCTGTTATTTTTCCAGCACAAAATATTTCTATTACAGTCATTACAAAGATAATCATTCATGGCATTCTTCTAAAAATAGCATCCTCATTTAAGACAGGGTGAAAACGTTTATTGCATATTCAGCACTTTTTGAGCTCTATACATAAACTCAGGAAACCATGAAGAAACCAATGCAAAAAAAAATGTTCAATTACATGCTTTATGATTATTTATCCATATAATGATGCTGATCTGAAAAGTATGTAGTCAAAAAATGAAAAATTTAAATAAAAATAGAATGCATGACCCTGCACACAGGTATCTATGAATTAGCACCTATAATAGCAAAAGGTCAATGTGGAGGTGTTTATACATTTTCATGATTTGTTTTCAGTTTGTTTTAATCATTTTCCTTTGTTTATTAGGCAAATGAGTTCACATCCTGTGGAAGTTATATGCGAGACTTGGAATGACTATAGTGCCGACTTTGTTCATTTGAAGCCCGTGTTTCACACCTCACTTGTGGAGATGGGACAGAGACGAGTTTTGTCTGAATATCTACGAGCTCTAATGGCCAAGTATGTTTGATAATTGCTTTAGTGGGTTCTATATTTTGGGATGGTTACCTGGTTGCCCCCTTTTTTGTGCTCCCAAGATCAAAGGATGGAGGTGGTGGCGCATATTGTTGTGGGTCCAGCTGCTTGTTTGCAAAATTGCAGTTTCTGTCAAATTTTCCTCAAATTTTAACCATAGTTTTATTTTATTTTTTATATCAATTACTGTAAACATGCAATTTTAACCATATTTGTATTTTTTTTATATCAATTACTGTAAACATGTATATTTCCACGTGTTGTTAATTACCATAACTAACCATGAGCAATATTAAATGCGGATTCTTGGCACAACTATGGGACTGGTGCACTGGAGTAATTTATACAAAGATCTCATCATCGCATATTTAGTTTAAATTACCACGTTTACAGTAGATAGAGACAATGCAAGAGTGAGAAAGATTATGATTAAGTTGGAGTTAGCTCTCAGGGAGGCATTGTTTTTACAACATATCTGGGTGTAACACATTTATTTGGTACTATTTTTTCATGTATAATTTTGTATACAGTCAGCTTGCTTTATAATCACCGTCTTTATTCTGACAATTTCACCTACCAACAATATTTCACAAAGAACACACTTGCATAGCGTTATTTATCACCAATATAATGGATTATACAGCTTCTGACATATTGTTTAGTTGCTTTTATTTGTGGGGTATTTAATTTCGCTATATTCGCGGTAAAAGACAGTACCGCAAAATCAAATACCAGTGAATATAACCCTTATACTAATGAAGTACCAGAAAGACAATACCGGTACGTTAGCAATCAAAATTATAAAAGTTATTTCCTATCAAAATGGATTCATATATGACCAGCCATTATATACATGAATCACAAAATGTTTATAAGCTTTACTTCAACTCATATTAGACTTCTGTTTTGGAAACGGTCTTGCGCGAAATTTAAACCTGTGAATAAGTTCCTTTCAGAAAAGTGCGGAAATTTTCTTTCCATGATATTAAACAACTATACAGTAGACAAAAAAAAAAATTAAGAACATACATTTTTAGTGGAAAACTTTTTGAGATACAACAACATAAAATTATTCTATTGAAAGACTGGACCTGGCCTATATGATCTTTTTAACTGCAGGTGAAAAGGTTTTGATATTTCACATAAAGATTCCTTATGACTTTATAAGATTCCATATGGCTTTGTGAACTTGACCATCCATTCATTCGAAAGGAATCAAAATATTTACAGTACCTTGACCTTAAAACCTGACAGGTGTGGGTCAGAAACTTATTTTGAAAATTGACACCCATTTCTGGCAAGCTTTGTTGTCGTACGACAATTTTTGTTTAAGTAGTAGAAAAGTTGCTTTATATCATTTATTGTTAAAATGACATATAGACAGGAGAGAAAAATGACATTGTTACCTGTTAAATTTGTGAAGAAAAACATCCAAAATCTACTTAAATGTAATTATTTATAACAGCAAATTTGATATGACACACTTACCAAGGAACTAACATGATCATTATCAAGAGGGTACACTTTCTGAAATTATTTACAAAATTTTGTGAAGATGGGTGTACAGTATTTGCAAAATGGATTTTCAACTTTTCACTGTCATACCATGGACATACTCTTGTCATATTGCTTACGAGTCAGTACGCTGTGATATACAACATTGTACATTTATCGCCATGCTTACAGGTCGACATGAAGATTTATCTGCCCTCTTTATATCATCCTATAACTAGTGCATTAAAAAATTTGTTTAAGGATTGTTTTTCATTTTTTGAACATCATCGGGGTATAAAAGCAATTGCTCATGGAAAAATGACATCATTGGGGTATAAAAGCAATTGCTCATGGAAAAAATGAATTTTTTCCATGAGCAATTGCTTTTATACCCCGATGATGTTCAAAAAATGAAAATCAATCCTTATATTTATATACATTACCATTTTTCAGTGAAACTGTAGTCCACTGGATACTTAATTCATTCCAGAACACTGACTTTGCGGGGTGTGTTTTCATATGACGTAATGGCTCAACAGCTGTTTTGACATGAGAAGTAGTTCTCTTTTCTGATCGCAAATACTAATGAAATTAAGGTTTAATTTCTTTTTTTATATCATTTTGAAAGAAACTAGAGATATGGACAATTTTGAATACTTATTCTCAGATTTAGTTTGCTATTTTTAATATTCGACCATTTAGTAGTGGCGGGTTAAATGTGTCAGGAGAGAATTGCCTGAATGGGCCGTGTGCAAATGGCTGATAGGCCTACCATGTGCGATTTGGATAGCAACAGATGATGGTTGTTTACAACAAATTTTCGTTTGAATTCTGATATTTTATCAGTGGAATATACCACAGAAAGTTTGAGTGTGACTGTTAATATTCGTTCATGAAAACTGGAAGTAGCCATTCTATTTGATATTTTACCAATCGCTGAATCAGCTGGGAAATGCCGTGAACTGTGAAGGGGTGACAATTTCGTAGGTAGACCTATTTCAGTATATAGGCTAGCCCACTAGCAAATCCTTCAAATCAATTGAAACAAGACAAATGCAGATTATGTTGTGAAATAACAAACTGTTATTGTTCTGTTTAAAAGATAATTATCGACACGTTCGTTATGGAAAATCCGTGTAGGCCTATAAAGTATAGTAGATCCATGTCAATTCAGACTTCAGTTTTTACCAGCCGATCATATAGAGTATCCCGTCAATTTACTGAGAAACCTATGAACACTACTTATGCTCAGCATTAACATTACAAGTTGTGAAAAACAAGATGGGCCTGGTAATTAGCCACGCAATTAATAGGATTTGAGGTGAACCGAGAGTTGATTTCACGCGATGCGAGTGATGAATTGTTTCTGACAGGAATAGCCTATATGGTCACGGAAAAGCAAGCTGTTTATCAGAGATGCAGGACAAAATTGCACTAGACCTGACTCCCTTTTTTCAACTTACTTACAAGCAACGTAACTACGAAGCAAATTTTCATTTCTGTGGCCTGTGTTTCTTTTCATAAACATGACCTAGATCTATCGCAATAGACCTATGATATGGGCATGTAGATCTACAGTGTGCTACAGATGCAGGGCCTTGTCTTGTGTTTTCTATTTCTTTCAGTGATTTTTGTTTGTTTTGTGGTAATTAATGGCTTTAAATAAAAATATGGAATGAATGTGTGTTATTTTATTCATTATTGATTCATTCATATGTTCAGAGAATACTTGTCCGACAAATCGCTGCCGTAACATGGTCATGGAAAGGGATTCTTAGATATTCAGGTATTCCTACGCCAGCTAGCGGTTAACACTTAGATCACTGATTTTATTGATATAACAATAGTCATTCTGTATAAATGTAATGAAGGAAATTACAGTCGGTATGTAAATATTTTGATATCGAATTCAAGAATTCTTCATTTATTCGGTGTTAGTGTTGAATGATTTTGGTGCAAGTCTGTTTTAAAAAGCAAATATGAAACAGCACATATAAGGATGGCAAATATTGCAAAATGTTTTAATCATGCTCATCCTGGATGCCCTTGACATTGAGCAGCATACTAAATTTGGCTAAATTTTTTAGGAAAGAAGCTCAAGTTATTTGATGAATGCTGAAATATTGCACAAATACAAATGACCAGAAGTAGTATGCCTTCCCCCATCTTGGAGTTTTTAGAAAATTTGTCATTTGAAATTTTTGAAATTTTTTTATAACATTAAAGTGAATTGCTATACCTGGTACGCTTGTTGCGGATTTTGCCATATGAACAGGAAATAGAAAAAAAATTATGTTGTTCTAGAATATTAAATACAACCTTTGATCTCATATAATAATGATACAATAAACTATAAAATTAATGATTTGACAAATGTAAATGAATTTAATATTTTAGAAAAATATCATTTTTCTATCGGTATTCTGCATAATATGTGATCAGTGTATGTCAATTCATTTCATTTTGAAAAATAATATCTAGTGATTTCGTTGATAACTTTAAAATATTTCAATCTTAGGCAGGAATTTTGAAATGATTTTATTTTTATATGTTCAGCTCTGATGAATATCAAATGATTATTTCAGGAGTTGTCTTTTTTGATGGATTGATTTTTTTTCTTTTTACATTTTTAGGAGACTTACATTCAAAACTTACGAGGAAAGAAAATCCTCAGCCGAGAAAATAAGTAAAGAAGGCAGACAGCTGGGAGAATTATTTCACAAGTACACCAACAAGGTAAGGCAACAGGTCAAAGGTTATATCACTTGTGAGGGTGGAGTTAATGTAATGATTGACATGTATGTAGGTCAAACTGAAATATTCTAGGCTCAGTGTTTATTTCCAGACTAACTGGATATTATGTTTTTGCAATTTATTATTTGGGAAATTAAATTTTTTTTAAGTAAACAAGTTAAAAATCTTAGTAATAGATCAATTTTCAGGTTTTATTTTTCATAATCAAGTATCACAGCTACACTGCATGTGAATTTAAATTCAGAATTTTTTTTGTCATTATTTTTTATATCCTGAAATCTGCTGATATTGATTTGCTGATTAACTTATCAACCCCTGTGGTCACATTTAGACTCACCTAGATCAATAAATAGTATGGTCTACTGATACAATTCAGGAGTGAACAAGTTCATATTGCATGTCTAATTATTACAAAATTTTCATTCAAAATCATACACCCCTGAATTCTGGCAGTGGACTTAACCACACTTTGAAATGGACAGGTCCAAATGTGACTTTAGGGGTTGATGAGTATAATGATTATTTTTTTCTCCTGATTACAATCATTAGCATGTTTTCGTGTGAGAGAGTCTACTTTTAGAATTCTATCCAGAGATATTCTTTATTTCTAATATCCTTATTTTTTTATCATTTAAAAGCTAGGTTTGTTTTCTTTGTTTTTTGTTTACCTATAGCCTTTATTCACATTCATACCAGAGGTTCATGAGATACAGCTGCTGTGTCTCAAGTTTCCTAATTTTTGTCTGTGTTGCTGTTTGTCCTGCCAAGATTTTGTTTTTGTTGCTTTTTGTCCAGTCAGGATTTTGTCAATGTTGCTGTATGTCCTGCCAGGATAGTTATCTGTGTTGCTGTATGTCCAGTCAGGATTTTGTCATTGTTACTGTATGTCCAGCCAGGATTTTGTCAGTGTTGCTGTATGTCCTGCCAGGATAGTTATCTGTGTTGCTGTATGTCCAGCCAGGATTTTGTCAATGTTGCTGTATGTCCTGCCAGGATAGTTATCCATGTTGCTGTATGTCCAGCAAGGAATTTGTCAATGTTGTTGTATGTCCTGCCAGGATAGTTATCTGTGTTGCTGTAATGTCCTGCCAGGATAGTTATCCATGTTGCTGTATGTCCAGTCAGGATTTTGTCAATGTTATTGTATGTCCTGTCAGGATTTTGTCAATGTTATTGTATGTCCAGTCAGGATTTTGTCAATGTTGCTGTATGTCCTGCCAGGAAAGTTATCCATGTTGCTGTATGTCCAGCAAGGATTTTGTCAATGTTGCTGTATGTCCTGCCAGGATAGTTATCTGTGTTGCTGTATGTCCAGTCAGGATTTTGTCAATGTTGCTGTATGTCCTACCAGGATAGTTATCTGTGTTGCTATATGTCCAGCCAGGATTTTGACAATTTTGCTGTATGTCCTGCCAGGATAGTTATCCATGTTGCTGTATGTCCAGTCAGGATTTTGTCAACATTAATGTATGTCCAGTCACAATTTTGTCAGTGTTGCTGTATTTTCCTGCCAGGATAGTTATCTGTGTTACTGTATGTCCAGCCAGGAATTTGTCAATTTTGCTGTATGTCCTGCCAGGATAGTTATCCATCTTGCTGTTTGTCCAGCCAGGATTTTGTCAATGTTACTGTATGTCCAGTCAGGATTTTGTCAATGTTGCTGTATGTCCTACCAGGATAGTTATCTGTGTTGCTGTATGTCCAGCCAGGATTTTGTCAGTTTTGCTGTATGTCCTGCCAGGATAGTTATCCATCTTCTGTTTGTCCAGCCAGGATTTTGTCAATGTTGCTGTTTGTCCAGCCAGGATTTTGTCAACGTTGTTGTATGTCCTGCCAGGATAGTTATCTGTGTTGCTGTAATGTCCTGCCAGGATAGTTATCCATGTTGCTGTATGTCCAGTCAGGATTTTATCAATGTTACTGTATGTCCAGTCAGGATTTTGTCAATGTTGATGTATGTCAAGCCAGGATTTTGTCAATGTAGCTGTATGTCCTGCCAGGATAGTTATCTGTGTTGCTGTATCTCCAGCCGGGATTTTGTCAATGTTGCTGTATGTCCTGCCAGGATTTTGTTTATGTTACTATATGTCTAGCCAGGATAGTTATCTGTGTTGCTGTATGTCCAGCCAGGATTATGTCAATGTTGCTGTATGTCCTGCCAGGATAGTCATCTGTGTTGCTGTATGTCCAGCCAGAATTTTGTCAATGTTTCTGTATGTCCAGTCACGATTTTGTTACTGTAATGTCCTGTTAGGATTTATCAGTGTTCCTGTTTGTTCTATCAGAATTTTGTCAATGTTGCTTGTCCTTCCAGGATTTTGAAATATGTATTTTTGAGATAAAATGGATTTTTATTTGTCTGATGATTTTAACATCCAAGAGCAAATTAAATTGTCTTGCTCTGGATTGTCTGACTGTGAAATGGTCTGGCACTGGAATGTCTGACTGTGAATTTATCTGGCACTGGATTGTCTGACTGTGAAATGATCTGGCACTGGAATTTCTGACTGTGAAATGATCTGGCACTGGAATGTCTGACTGTGAAATGGTCTGGCACTGGAATGTTTGACTGTGAAATGGTCTGGCACTGGATTGTCTGACTGTGAAATGATCTGGTACTGGATTGTCTGACCGTGAAATGTTCTGGTACTGGATTGTCTGACAGTGAAATGGTCTGGAACTGGATTGTCTGACTGTGAAATGGTCTGGCACTGGATTGTCTGACTGTGAAATGATCTGGCACTGGATTGTCTGACTGTGAAATTTATCTGGCACTGGATTGTCTGACTGTGAATTTATCTGGCACTTGATTGTTTGACTGAATTTATCTGGCACTGGATTGTCTGACTGTGAATTTATCTGGCACTGGAATGTCCGACTGTGAAATTGTCTGGCACTGGAATGTCTGACTGTGAAATTGTCTGGCACTGGAATGTCTTACTGTGAAATGGTCTGGCACTAGATTGTCTGACTGTGAAATGGTCTGCTACTGGACTTGTCCAACTGTGAAATGGTCTGCTACTGGACTTGTTTGACTGTGAAATGGTCTGGTACAGGACAACCGACAAGTGTGATGTTTGAGTACTGCTCTTTAACTGCGGACCCATGGTGGTTTGATCTATTAACAGGGGATACTTACTCCTCCATGACACCTGGATCCACCTCTGTTCATGTCTGTCTCATATTCACTTTGTTTAATGTCTTATGGACTTACTCATATTAACACTTTGGAATCTATAATAAGTATATCTATGTTAATTCTTACCTCACCTTTACCAGTACAGTACCTATTCTCGGACACTTTCTTTATGTACGCGAAGGAACAAGAATTTGCAGATTTTTTTAATACATCATCTTCTTCTAAACAATATCAATAAAACATGGGAGGGAAGTGACGTCACTAGCTCAGCGTAAGTACTACTACTATCTGAGAATAGGAAGGAACAAGAATTTCCAGATTTTTTTAATATATCGTCTGCTTCTAAACAATATAAATAAAACATGTTACAAAAACCATGATCGATAATTCAAGTACAACTGTGTAGTCACTAATCTTTCTATCATACTATCCAACATTTTCTTTTTACTAGCTGGGAGGGAAGTGACGTCACTAGCTCAGCGTAATTACTACTACTATCTGAGGAATAGGTCCTCCTGCCATTACCATTACTGCATTCAGGTTGAGTTTTTAAAATGAGCTAAATTCACTTTTTGTTTCTTATTTTCCACCAAACCTTTTCAGATTTCATTGCATCTAGAGTATAAACCGATTATGACGCAAAATGTCAAAGTAATTCAATCAGTTGAACTGAAGATATTCGATAAAAACCTTGGTTTTCATCCAAGAATAGGTACCGTACCATTAAGAGATATATGAGCGACACTGTTACATCTTGAAGTAAATATCACTCTCTTGCTGACCTAAAGGTATGGGAGTGTTGGTGTGGATACCCATTTGATATCATTCTTTTCATGAACTTTATTTACAACTAAAAAATATATCTCTTGTTGGTTTTGATCATGCTGATGCTGGTTTGAGGGAAGTATGTGAGGTGGTATGGCAGTCACCATGATTGTACATGTGGGTTCTTTCCGAATACTATGATTTCTTCCACAGTTACAACCCCCCCCCCTCCTTCAAATTGTCATTAATTTTCTAACTTTACTAGATCATTATTTTACAGTCATCTAACTGGGTAAGACATATATATATATCTTTTTCTTCCCATGTCTAAACTAGTTTTCCCTATAAACAAATCTTCTCCTGTTGCCATAGAAACTGCCCAACAGATGATAACCTTTAAAACAAGAATCTTCTGTAACCTCATCTTGCTTTATAATTTACTTTGTATCTGGTTACTTCACTGGCATGCTCTCTGTCTGTCTCTGTCTCTGTCTCTCTCTCTCTCTCTGTCTGTCTCTCTCTCTCTCTCTCTCTCTCTCTCTATCTCTCTCTCTCTCTCTCTCTCTCTCTCTCTCTCGGTTTTATCAACCCTTGTACTATCATATACGGTCAAACAGGTACAAGCACATTTATACTAAAATGTTTGAATTATGTTAAAAAGTGGGCAAAAATTTTATACTATGTAATTATACTTTTTAACTTAAACTTATGTTTGTGTGTAAGTGTTGCAAATAATTGTAACTGTATATATTTTGTCATGTAATAGTGAGGGAAAAAATTATCTACATGTATAGGACACACCAGGGTACATAATACAGTATTTTATTACAGTGCAAAGTAACGATTTTCTAACTGCGATATATATATATATATATATTCAGTAAAACTTTGATGAGTTGAAGTTCAAGGGACCACCTAGAAAAATTCAAAACATTGTGACTTCAAGTCATGAATGGTAACCGATAATCATAGCTGCTTAGAAACTGATCATGTTTACTAATAATTTGTGCTGAAATCAACTTATTTTTGTGAAAATTTAACATTGAGGGTTTAGCAAAAGAAGAATTGTCATGAGACACTTCCATACACATGTAAAGTTGGACTTTGAATTATTTTTAGGAATTTTCGATGTTTTTATATAAAAAGGCCCAACAATTATTTGAAACACAGAGAAAATTCGACTCATAAAAGTTCAAATTATACATTGTTTAAAAAATAAACAAAATTATTCGGGACTTTGTCATTAGTTTAAAACATCGAGAAAGTTCTGTATATTGTTATATCGCCCAATGACACTATTGCAGTTCATTATCTCTCTTTAATATGTCAATAGTAAATCATCATTACAATGATAAATTATCTTCTGTTACAATACATTAATCTCACTTTAACCATTCGGGCCACAACACAAGAGCGATCATTCAGGTTGCCACAAACACAAATCACGTAACCTCCTTTACATTCTCGATGTATTTCATTTTTAAGTTTTTATTTTTAGTTATTGTAATTTGCAGGTTACGGTCATTCCTTTTAGTGTAACCTGTAGATGGGTTACTACGATTTCTGTTATTTTGTGGTGCCATTACAATACATTATCTCCCTCTTGATGTCCTGGTACCATTTTACTTTCCAGTCACTATGGTACATTTTTACTTTCCAGTTACTATGGTGCATTTTTACTTTCCAGTCACTATGGTGCATTTTTACTTTCCAGTCACTATGGTACATTTTTACTTTCCAGTCACTATGGTACATTTTTACTTTCCAGTTACTATGGTACATTTTTACTTTCCAGTAACTATGGTACATTTTTACTTTCCAGTTACTATGGTACATTTTTACTTTCCAGTCACTATGGTGCATTTTTACTTTCCAGTCACTATGGTACATTTTTACTTTCCAGTCACTATGGTACATTTTTACTTTCCAGTTACTATGGTACATTTTTACTTTCCAGTTACTATGGTACATTTTTACTTTCCAGTTACTGTGGTACATTTTTACTTTCCAGTCACTATGGTACATTTTTACTTTCCAGTTACTATGGTACATTTTTACTTTCCAGTCACTATGGTGCATTTTTACTTTCCAGTCACTATGGTACATTTTTACTTTCCAGTCACTATGGTACATTTTTACTTTCCAGTTACTGTGGTACATTTTTACTTTCCAGTTACTATGGTACATTTTTACTTTCCAGTTACTGTGGTACATTTTTACTTTCCAGTTACCATGGTACATTTTTACTTTCCAGTTACTATGGTACATTTTTACTTTCCAGTTACCCTGGTACATTTTTACTTTCCAGTCACTATGGTACATTTTTACTTTCCAGTCACTATGGTACATTTTTACTTTCCAGTTACCCTGGTACATTTTTACTTTCCAGTCACTATGGTACATTTTTACTTTCCAGTTACCCTGGTACATTTTTACTTTCCAGTTACCCTGGTACATTTTTACTTTCCAGTCACTATGGTACATTTTACTTTCCAGTTACCCTGGTACATTTTTACTTTCCAGTTACCCTGGTACATTTTTACTTTCCAGTCACTATGGTACATTTTTACTTTCCAGTCACTATGGTACATTTTTACTTTCCAGTCACTATGGTACATTTTTACTTTCCAGTTACTATGGTACATTTTTACTTTCCAGTTACTATGGTACATTTTTACTTTCCAGTTACCCTGGTACATTTTTACTTTCCAGTCACTATGGTACATTTTACTTTCCAGTCACTATGGTACATTTTTACTTTACAGTTACCCTGGTACATTTTTACTTTCCAGTTACTATGGTACATTTTTACTTTCCAGTTACCCTGGTACATTTTTACTTTCCAGTCACTATGGTACATTTTTACTTTCCAGTTACCCTGGTACATTTTTACTTTCCAGTCACTATGGTACATTTTTACTTTCCAGTTACTATGGTACATTTTTACTTTCCAGTCACTATGGTACATTTTTACTTTCCAGTTACAATGGTACATTTTTACTTTCCAGTTACTATGGTGCATAATCCATGTCATCTCTCCCTTTATAACAATATCTCTCACTCACTGATATCATCTGTTTTCTAATACTTTTATTATTCTACAAGTGTATATAATGGGAAGGTTGTCTTAGACTTGGGTTATAATTCTACAAGTGTCTACAATGGGAAGGTTATCTTAGGTTATAATTCTACAAGTGTCTACAATGGGAAGGTTATCTTAGGTTATAATTCTACAAGTGTCAACAATGGGAAGGTTATCTTAGGTTATAATTCTTAAAGTGTCTACAATGGAAAGGTTATCTTAGACTTAGGTTATAATTCTACAAGTGTGTTGTTGGGAAGGTTATCTTTCTACAACAGAATCTGATTCTGTCATCTCACATCTTTTTAGCTCATGTGAAAAAAAAAAAAAAAAAATAAAAACCACACACACACACCACACACAAACGAAAGTTCGGAGAGCTAATGTTTTACCCCTGGCAGCATTGTTGTTGTCGTTGGCACCTGTAGACAAAACTTTAACCTGACCTAGATCTTTTTAACTGCAATTATCTTCTGTTACAATATAGATTTCACATAAGAATTTCTTATGACCAGAGTTTTATTTGGTACCTTGACTTTTAACCTAGTGATCTTGACCTTGAACTTTGACCTACTACATGTATTCAAAAACCTTAGCTATATTTTTTAAACCATGAGGGACGGGGATTTGCTATTTTACATATATATTACCTATGACTGGAGCTTTCATTGGGTACATTGACCTTTGACCTCTTGACCTTGGACTTTGACCTAAATTTCTAAAAAATTAAACCATAGCTGAATGAATAAAAAAAAATTATTGTACTTTGACCTTAAAACCTGATAGCTGTGGGTCAAAAATGTATTTTGAAAATTTACACCCATTTTGGGCAAGCTTTGCTGTCTTCTGACAACTCTTTGTTTGTATTGTGTTGTTTACCATGTAAGTATTAGTGTTGTGTATATATTTATAGGAAGGACCAGTTCAATTGCCCATTGTAAGTTTCATCAAAAATTTTGTTGACTTTTCTGTTGTATGATACTTTCTCTTGTTTGTAGAATATTTCCAGAAATGATATCTACAGTAGATTTATTGATGTCATTGTTCTTGCTTGCATGGTCAAAGACTGGACTTGTTTTAATGATATTCAAATCATGCAGTTAATCTGTAATTTAAATATATTTATTTCTTGTGTATGACTTTGCTTTGTTATATAATGGCTGTAAAATATTTACTGGGTTGTCATGACAACATGAAGAATGGTCTCTTTTGCATGATAGTACCGATTACCAATAAGGGGCTATGTTTTTGTCACCTGATAGAGTCAGGTGACCTGTTGAACTTGTTGCTGAACTGGATTTCTTCTTAATTCATATTTAACATATCAGAATGCTTGTTCATTTAAATGGTGTTTTACCCCATATTTTTTCAGTTACAGTAAAACTTGCTTTAGTGACCACCTGTGTATAAAGACCACCAGTTTATAAAGACTGTTTTTTGCTGTCCCCAGTTGTACCATTTGTGTACAGATCAATCTCTATATAAAGACCACCGCCCTACAAAGACTCATACTTGCCAAGTCTCCCCCATAAATAGGGAGACTCCCTATTTTTATGTAAAATTTTCATAATTTCTTCAAGACAAATGCATATCTCCCCCATGAAAATTTTTAATTTTCCTATTAATTCTTACTAAAAATTTAGGCTCTCCCCCATGAGAATGAAAAAGTCATGAAAATTTTTCAAGATTGGCGAGTCTGAAGACTGGTTTTGTTGTGTTTGTAAGAGGGTCTTTATATACAAGTGTCACTGTATATGATGGCGGTGGCCAGTTTTTAAACGCGGAAGAGAGAACCGGTTTACAATGTTCTTTGGAAGAGGTCACAGGTCATCCACAAGTAAACAGGCAAATATTCTCACAAGATCAGCTTCGGATCCAGTAGGGCAAAAAATCTGCCCTGGGCAGAAGTGAGAGACTTCATGATTAAAGCTTGTGGCTCTAACTGTCCAGCCACAGAAAGTCCTATGAAGCACAAAAAATGTGGTGTTCCTGACCCCTGGGTCACGACTCCCAAACCCCTAAGTCAAGACTGAAGACTCTAGTGTATAAGACCCTTTCAGTTTACAACTGTCATGCCTAGGTGAAATTCTGACATCAAAAGACCAATGAAAAGTCAGATTTTGTGCTGTAATGTTCTGATTTAGCGTCTGTTTACTTGAATGAGTTTTGTGTGATTGCCAGAAGTTGTGGTTGCATGTGGGTGTGTGTTTTGTGTATATATGTATGTATGTTTTTAATTTCATTTAAAAAAAAAAAAATTAAAATTCAAATTATAATGTTAAAAATATGTGTAATTTACACATGTTACAATCCATATCATATTGAATGTATATTCAGACAACAAAAAAAAAGATTTTCACCATGGCTGACAATTTAAAAAAAATATCCTTACTGAAGGGAAGTTTTACATGAAGAATGATGTTGCATAATATATGCATGGTATCTAGATTTCTTATCCAGCTGATATTTATAAATACTATCTGCGACAACAAGCCTGTTTCCAGTCCTTGTTTCTTATTTTAGATCAGGAGCATGGCACTTAATTTTCCAGTCAAATAAGGGTATTATAAACACTATTAGCCTGGTCGCCTTCAGCTGCTTTGTTCATAACTATCAAAATATGGTTGTTATTATACATGTTATATTTATAAACACATATAGCCTGGTTCCCTGTGGTGGCTCTTTTCATAACTGATTACATTTCAGACATATACATTGTATATTACAGTCAAATTATTCAGCGTATCCTGTGATTTTTTATGATAATTGCATGGATGGGTCAGAGACTGCATTTAAGAATGAAACATGAACCAGTTCTCCATACTGGTTGACCTTCAATATTGTGATATAATGTATGCTTTTAAATCAAAAACTTAATATGAAATTATGAAAATGTAACAACCGACTCTCTATACTGGTTGACCTTCAATAATGTGATATAATGTATGCTTTTAAATCAAAACGTAATATTAAATTTATGAAAATGTCAACAACCGACTCTCTATACTGGTTGACCTTCAATAATGTGATATAATGTATGCTTTTAAATCAAAACATAGTATGAAATTATGAAAATGTAAAATGCTTGCTCTCTATACTAATTGACCTTCAGTAATGTAATAAAACGTACACTGTCAATTCAATTAGACAAAGGCTAATAAGACCAAGTTACCGACTGACTCAAAGTGGTCTGATTAGCCAGGTGTTACAGTGGAACCTCGCTAATAAGACCAAGTTACTTACTGACTCAAAGTGGTCTGATTAGCCAGGTGTTACAGTGGAACCTCTCTAATAAGACCAAGTTACTTACTGACTCAAAGTGGTCTGATTAGCCAGGTGTTACAGTGGAACCCGCTAATAATACAAAGTTACTAACTGACTCAAAGTGGTCTGATTAGCCAGGTGTTACAGTGGAACCTCGCTAATAAGACCAAGTTACTTACTGACTACAAAGTTACTAACTGAAGTGGTCTGATTAGCCAGGTGTTACAGTGGAACCCACTAATAATACAAAGTTACTAACTGACTCAAAGTGGTCTGATTAGCCAGGTGGTCTCATTAATGAGTATCAGGACATAAATAACATCTATTTAAAAATTTCAAGAAACTAAATACTTACAATCATAAATGCGAGGCAGTCTGCTACGTGAGTTGGTCTTGAGGCAAGGTTCTATTGTACATCTTTATATGATTCACTATCAATTTTACCGAAGGTCGTTTGCGTCAAAAACGCAATAATCTTACGTAGTGAAAACATGCATGTGAAATATCATTAGTTACATACAAAAAAAAATCTTAAAAACTTTTAGCATGATTTTTTAAAAAAAATTCTATTCTGGCCGTTTCTTCTGAAACTAAACTAAATTTTGATGAAGATTGAAATGTTTCTAAACGGTCTTCAGCATTAAATATCTCTGTTAACACATTATTTGTCCCCTTCAGATGAAACCGGAGTAGACTATAGTTTTTGTTGTTGTCTGTCTGTCTGTCTGTTTGTCTGTCCGGATAGTTTCCAGACAATAATAACTTGAGTTAGGGCCGTCATATCTGAATGTTAGCTTACAAGGTAGTCCAAGTTTGGATTGAGTACCAGTTCAAATGGTCATCTATGAAGGTCACTGATACTAAAAATAGATATACTTTAATATGGCTATATTTTGGTTTACAGAAGATAACTCGTTTTTTTGTTATGATAAACTAGATACAAAGATGTAAAGGTTTATTTACACAAGAATTCTTTATGTAAGTTCATCACGGTTTTGACACAAACAGCTTTTATTTGAATCAGAGTATGTTTCATCAAAACTATTGAAAGGTTTAATCGTGTGTGTGATCGTTATTGTCAAACTAAACTGTAATTTCCCCCTCTGTATGATGATGCTCATGGACCGGTCAGAATTCTTCATTAATCATACTATTTTCATCAACATTTCTCATAGCAATCTTATTTGTAGTTCTAATGAGTATTTTGGTTACCATGGTATCAACTAGTGATATTTTTGCCAAGTAAATATGTTAAATCATAACATCTTTATTATTTATCTTGTTTTTTATCTTTTCAGACAGAAAACATTTTTGCTGTATTGACGATGCTAGCAGAGGTCCTCAAGTTACGAGATACTTCTATGATGTCATTGGAATTAACTGTAAGATTTTATTTTGTCTTTTTTTTTTTTTTTTTGCTGTATAAATGTGAACTCAGCTCAAGAATAGCAAAATTTGTGCAAAGTAAATTTAATTACCGGAAATTATCTAAAACTAATATATAGTCTCATTTTCATTTAACAGGAATACTCTCGAAGCACTGTTTGCATTGATAAGAACTTTAAACTGCTATTTGAGCAGACGTTTAGTAGACTAAACTACCATTTGAGCAAATGTTTAGTAGACAAAGCTCACTGCTTTTTGAGCAGATATTTGGAAGGCTAAGTTCACAGCTGTTTTAGCATATGTTTGATAGGCTAGACTCACTGCTTTTGAGTATATACATTGTACATGTATTGGGTAGGCTAAGCTCACTAGAGGGGGCTCTGTTATTTAACAAGCAATACAATATCAGAGAATAATAGATTATCTGATCTGTCTTTCTGGATTATGTAACCAGGTTCTCTCCCCACAATTAAAAACTGACCACTACTGTAGAAGTAATAAAATGTTCAGTTTGACATTAAATAGCATTTGTTTAATTTGTTAGTTTGATGGTCATTTACATCCCACTAAGAATTTTTCACTGACATTGAGATGTCACCATTGGTTTTAATTCTCATCTGAAAGACCTGTGACTTTCAGATGAGACTTAAAACCGATGATGACATCTCAATGTCAGTGACTTTCAGATGAGACTTAAAACCGATGGTGACATCTCAATGTCAGACTGATGACTTGAAACCGATGATGACATCTCAATGAGTGAGACTTAAAACCGATGGTGACATCTCAATGTCAGTGACTTTCAGATGAGACTTAAAACCGATGTTGACATCTCAATGTCAGTGACTTTCTCAGATGACAGATGAGACTTAAAACCGATGGTGACATCTCAATGTCAGTGATTTTCAGATGAGACTTAAAACCGATGGTGACATCTCAATGTCAGTGACTTTCAGATGAGACTTAAAACCGATGGTGACATCCCAATGTCAGTGACTTTCAAGTCGTCCACACTATCACTAGACAAATAACTGAACAAAGACGTTGATCTGTACAACATTATCATATATGTTATAAGTACAGTCAAACATGCATTATAGGCCACCTCTGTATAAAGGGCACCTGTCTCTAAAAGCAATTCAAACATCAGCTTGGTTAACTTTTTCATAACGAATAAACTTCTTTTATAAAGGTCAGCTGTCTATAATAGCCACTTTTGCCTGTTCCCTTGAGTGGGACTGATATCTATTTCAGGGTTTGGTTAAGATGTTGGTATTAACACTATCTAACAGACTGATATCTATTTCAGGGTTTGGTTAAGATGTTGGTATTAACACTATTTATTAGACTGATAACTATTTCAGGGTTTGGTTAGGATGTTGGGATTAACACTGATATTAGACTATTTCAGGGTTTGGTTAAGATGTTGGTATTAACACTATCTAACAGACTGATATCTATTTCAGGGTTTGGTTAAGATGTTGGTATTAACACTATCTAATCGACTGATATCTATTTCAGGGTTTGGTTAAGATGTTGGTATTAACACTATCTAACAGACTGATATCTATTTCAGGGTTTGGTTAAGATGTTGGTATTAACATAACTATTTATTTGGTTAAGACTTGGTATTAACACTATCTAATCGACTGATATCTATTTTAGGGCTTGGTTAAGAAGTATCCAGACATTCGGGCTGAGCAGTTGACCACAATACTGATGTGTAGAGGTGATTTGAGTAGAGCGGATGCTCGACAGGTAAATAGTAAAGTCCTTAAATGTGTACAGGTAAATAGTGAAGTACAGTTGTACTCCTTGTGTACAGGTAAATAGTAAATAAAGTACTGGTAAATAGTGAAGTACAGGTAAATAGATAAGTTCAGTTGTACTTAATTGTGTAAAGGTAAATAGTAAAGTACAATAGTACTTAATTGTGTACAGGTAAATAGTGAAGTACAGTTGTACTTAATTGTGTACAGGTAAATACAGTAAAACCTGTGCTTAGCGGACAGTTGCCGGACTTAACAAATTGTCTGTAATAGAGAGGTGTCCGCTGAATGAAGGATGACCATTTACTTCCAAAATATTCATACGTAAAACCAATAATTGTCCTTGTAATCAACTGTTAGGATGCAGTGCAAGGAAATAAATATTAAGCTAAAACACAAAACAAAAAATTGTAGGAGTGTTTCTCAAGATAGAAGTCGGGACATACGGCTTAGTGAGAAATCGCCTGTGGCAATGGAAGTTGAACATAGGAAGACTGTCCGCTAATACAAGGTTAAAAATACAGAAATTATGCATATTGGGGCCAACATCTTTGTCCGTTGTCCGGGTAAGGGAGGTGTCTGTTTATTTAAAACATATGCTAGTAGTCTTATATAACATGTAAATCGGGACTTAGACAAAATGTCCGTTATCTCAGGGTGTCCACTGATTCAAAGTGTCTGTTATGGCAGGTTTTACTGTAATGAAGTTTAGAACATCACCTGTTAACTTTCGTTTTTTGGTTTTTGGTAAGTTAAATACAAGCTGTCTAATCTATCTCATCTTTAATACAAACTGAGACTATTCTGTCTTATCCTTATGTTATAGTTGGTGAAATTCTTTATCTAAATACAGTAAAACTTGCTATAGCGGCCACCACTATATAAGGATCACCTGTCTATAAAGACCAGTTTTTTCAAGTCCCTTGACTGCATACTTCAACTAAATTGAACCTGTGTATAAGGGTAACCTGCACATAAAGGTCAATATTCTCTGGTCCTTCGGGTGGCCCCTATATACAGGTTTTACTGTATATCTTTTTGAGTTATTTTAGGGCTAGTAGAAATCTGATGGGGCTAGTAGATTTTTCCATGCTACATGTACTGACTCTGTTGGCCACTAGGGAAAAAACATTAAATTCAAGTCCTGTGTTCAAAACTTGAGAGCTGGTATGTAAACTGAATAAATGTACAAGTCTAACTTAACACTAACATGAATGATTAACATCCTTTATCGGAACTCTCCAAATCCGATAGAGCTATGGAGTGTAACATAATGAGCGTCTGAGTGAATCAGGTTAACTTACATGTTTTTTTTCCATATTTCAGATCGTCAATGACACCATCGGGGAAGATGATCAACTCAAACCAAAACCAAAGGGAGTTTTTTCAGAATTATTGTAAACACTGACTTCAATTGGCTTATTGTAACATTAAAATATTCAGTACTCTAATACTGTGATGAAAGTGTGATATGCTTGACATGGTTCATCTGAAGCAAGTGAGAAGAGACAGACACTCAAGGCGGTGTGATACCAGCATGCTTACACCTTATATTGGGAATGAGAACACAGCCATCAAACTGGAAAAATTTGCGACATTTTACCGTAATCAAATGTAGGGAAAAAATCACTATTGATCTGTGTATGCTTTAGATATAAAGGAGCTTCGGTTTGATATAATGCATCTGTATAATAGAAACAGATTGTTTATATTGAAAGTTCAGTTTTGTTTTCAACATATTTCTACACGTTAACATTATATTATTACATTGTGAAAAATTAAGTTTTTATTGGGGTTAAAAGTAACCTTTTTATACTTCTGGCCTGAAAGGTTCGCCGGGGGCATAGTGTTTTGATCGTCCATCTGTTTGTCTGTCTGTAATTCCATCCCCCTTACATGTAAAGTGTAATATTTCAAGTTTGGATTGTGATACAGTAACCAAACTTGGACTGTTAGTTCATTTAACGGTTGCTCACACTTCACTGACATCACATGCCCCTGGGGGTGGGGTGGGGTGGGGTAATTTTATTTGCCAACATAGAAATTTGCTCAGACCGGGGTCATTTGTGTTTCACAAACACATCTTGTTGGAATGGTAATACGGACTATGAATTCTCAAGTAGGAAGAATAGAGAGAACTTGATACAGTTAAATCTGCCTGTAAAAGTCATCTCTTGATGAAGAAGGGAACCTGTCTAAAAACGCCACTTTGAATAAGGCAAATTAAGTCTATATATTCTAAAATAAATCATAAAAAACATATACTAAGTATATACAATGACATGTCTTCTAAATGATTACATCAAATCTAGATAGAATTTATGAGTAAGTGTACAATAACTGTAAAAGGACAACACCATATTTATTCGTAGTATATTTTGTTGCTATCGCTAATGTTGTCTCCGAGCCGAGGGCGGTCTGGACATTATTCGTTATGTAAATCGGGCAAACAACGTGAAACAAGTCATGGTCGCTAATGTCGTCCTTTATGACCATTTGTTTATTTTGTGGGATTGGGTAAAATAATTACATTTTACATGTATTTCAGTATATACAATGCATATTTTAATTACGTTATGTATACTGTTTCAAACTCTCACACACCTTGTTTTTCACGTTGCTTGCCCATTCAGAATTTTCTTATCTTGAGCTAGCAAGTACATGAATGTGTAATAACATTTGTTTTCGTAATGATTTTGGATTTAATGAAAAGATTTTTGCTAAATCAGCATTATGTGCAATATATTAAATTATTGTATCCATGAGATGAAATTTGTTGTTTTATATCTTGCCCACTTGGTTTTATTATTTTTTTTACTTATCCATAAATGTCGTCAGCTTTAGGTGAAGTACCACAAATTTTGACTGTGCTGTGGACTGATACCAATGCAGTGAGGGCTCTTTTATATACCACTTCTTCCGTGACAGCAACATCAGTTTTTATGTCTCATCCGATAGATCCGTAACTTTCACTGCGTATGCCTAGTGCTTGGTGTAGGATTAACTCATTCACCCTTGAAGACACATTTGGACTGATCTAAGTCAATGATTTACAGAAGAGTCCATTGTTATTCAGGGGTTGATAAGTTAATCACTTATCATTTTTTATGTCTTGGGTATGAGCCGGTACAGGGAATCAGATCTGTGACATTCTGCTAACGTTCTATCATTAGACCACCGCAAGCGGTACTAAGAAGAGTGGTGGCTGAGTAGATTGAGTTCAGCATTACACTCTAAGCCACAGTCTGTCATCAGCAGTCAGTGTGGCATTAAGACATCTTTGATATCAATCTGTGCATGTGGGTTTATTTATGAGTCTATTTCTGTAAAAGCTGGAGGTCTCCTGACAACACTGAAACCAATCATCTCCTCTTTTAATAGATCCAGCTGCCACAAACTTTTTGAATTTTGATTAGTGTTTTACGCCACAGTCAACAATTTTTCAATCATATGATGGCAGGCAGAGGAGAGAACCCGATTACTATGTACCCAGGAAGAGACTACCGTCCTTCTGCAAGTAAACTGGCAAAATATCTCATAAAAATCAGCTTAGTTTCAAGCGGGATTCGAACCTGCACTGGCAGGAAATGAGAGACTTAATGGTTTAAAGATTGATGCTCTAAACACTTAGCCACGGAGACCCCGCCACAAACTCTGTATTGTAGGCAAACAAAATCAAGATTTATGTCAAGAATTGTCACTTTTGGGGAGATATCACCAGCTATAATTCATGTAGAGTTTAACTCGTCAACCCCTGAAAACAATGGACTCTTCTGTAAATCGATGATTTAGGCCAGCCCAAATATGTCTTCAGGGGCAAATGAGTTAAGTGACAGAAGTATTGGCCTGTGCTTTAGACTTAGGCCAATGCACTTAGGGTTTTCTGTTATGTGACAACTACACTGACTCAGAACCTCATTTCGAATTCTTATGCAAAAGACTATAGACTTATATTTCTAATGCAAGGGCTTGATGAATGAACAGTCACCAAATTTACCTAATACACTAGCTCCACTTTTTACTCTACTATTTAGACTCTATAACTTTTAAAAAAAATGTATATGACTGGTAACACCTTTTTTTCATTTACATCAAAGGCACTGGGTCAAATTCAAGATTTTTCTATAAAAACAATGAAAAATACCCAAGTAAGGAACTCGGAATCTACAATAATTTTCATTATAATTTACAACTGCATACAGAAATGTCCGGTCGTAACATAAATTCTGTTTTCATATTAAATCAGAAAAAGTTGGTTCAGCTTGAGTAGCGGGTGAATTTGGTGACTTCAGGATCTGGTTTTTCGAGAAATCTGGTAGGACCAAGACTGGGATTTAAACTCAAGACTTCCTGCTTGGACATTGAATGTGCAAACAGAGATACAAGATGTAGCAGATTAAGATAAGCTGGCATAATACATGGGTGTCCAATATCAACATATGGCAATAGGTCACATGATCCATTACACAAGGTTGCAAATTACGATAAGGTGACATATTACGATATTAACATAAATATGTCAAGAAATCACATGATCCACTAATGGAGGTTGCAAATTAAAGACGAGTTGACATATTACGACATCAACATAAGGTTGTTGTTGTATTGTTGTTTAATGTTCCACTCGAGAATCCTTCACTCATATGGAGACGTCTCCAATGCCAGTGAAGGGCTTCAAATTTTAGCCCATGCTCGGCACTTAGGGCCATTGTAAAGTGAGGGTTCTTTAACGTGCCGACACCTACTGTGACACGGGACCTCAGTTTTTACTGTCTCATCCGAAGGGCAGGAAAAGCCAGCCGCCTCTGCAGAGGCTCACCCTCCAATTGTGAATTGAGCACTCTACCGTGGAGCCACGATGGCTCTCTCAACATGTCAAGAGGTCACATGCTCTACTACAAGAGGTTGCAAATTAAGATGAGTTGGCATATTACGATATCAACATAATGCAAGAGGTCACATGATCCACTGCAAGAGGTTGCAAACTAAGATGAGGTGACCTATTACGATATCAACATATGGTAACAGGTCACTTGAGTGACTCGGGTAACCTCAATATGACTAAATATACAAGTCGGATTATCTACTTAAAATATTTAATATCATCAATTCGAATATGCATCATTTGTATACGTGTTCGTGCATATGTATAGTACAACCTAACAAAAAAAATCTTATTCTTGAGGTAAAGGTTATGTAACTGTGAAATAGATACATGTACAAAAGGAAACTGAAATAGTTACACAATAAAAATAATATACAAATAATGATACACAGACAAACAGGTTATTGTAATAAATACTGGTAGGTATGCACAAGTAGGAACAAGGCCAACATGTATTTAACATTTTACAATGGTAAAGTTGAAATTTGGATGTACATTTTGTCATTTTGATACCTTTAACCCAGTCTTGATAATTCTGGTCATAAAATAATCCCAGTTAGGGCCTATAATTTGGTGAAGAAAAAGGCTCGTTTGAATGGTGTTTTAAGCCACACTCAACAATTTTTTCAGTTATACGTTGGCGGCCATTTATTAAAGGTGGAAGAGCGAAACCTTTTACAATGTACCCGATAAGAAACTACCAACCTTCCGACACACGTAATGTGGCAAACTTTCTCACAAAAATCAGCTTAGAATACAGCTGGGCTCGAACCTGCGCTGACCAGAGGTGAGAGACTTCATGGTTAAAAGCGCGACGCTCTAACCACTCGGTCACGGAGGCCCTGAAAAGGCTCATGACACATTTGATGGAAGAAAACCATCGATGTTACGAATTTATCATAACTTATATGTCAAAGGTGAGCAACACATCAAAATGCTTAATAAGGAAATTATGAAAAGTTTCTTTTTTCACTT
This sequence comes from Atrina japonica, assembly GCA_030159075.1. Taxonomy (NCBI): domain Eukaryota; kingdom Metazoa; phylum Mollusca; class Bivalvia; order Pterioida; family Pinnidae; genus Atrina; species Atrina japonica. The sequence goes on along the minus strand of BROG01000405.1, from coordinate 364,938 downwards.
CCAAATTACTGGAAAGTTAAAAAAAAAATCTGTAAGAAAGAGTTTCAATACACCTCAACAGTCACTATAATCTAAAGCATACTATTTATGGGGTCCAGCCCATTTTTGTTTACAATAATATAGCCCTATTCCCTGTGGAAAAATGTCTACAAAATTTTATTGATATCTGCAGAGTGCTTCATAAGAGATTAACAAGCAAGATGAACACCAATTATAAAGGGAGAATTAACGGACATACTACACTATGGGCCTTTGGTAAATCAATCTATATTTTAGTTCATGACTGTGTGGGCAATTCTTTATCGAGGTTGTATTCATTGAATGAAATTCAAATTATTTATAAAGAGATTTAACTCATCGACCCCCAAAAAACAATAGACTCTTCTGTAAATCAATGACTTAGACCAGTCCAAATGTGTCTAAATGGGTGAACGAGTTAAACTCTAATTAGTTGTCTGTGGTTCAGATTGTTGGAGTTACGCATTATAATAATCTCTTCCCCTGTACCGTGCCAATAGCTCACCTGGGCTACGTAAGCTTGTGATGGAGTTTTTCCAATTTAGAATGATTAAATAGTTCCAAAAAAAATTCAAAAACTTATTAAGAATTCTGTCACATGTTAAATTATATAGTAGGTTATGTAATTTTTTTGTGTATAATACACATAAGTGCTTTAGTCTACAAATAAAGTATGTATCCACTTTCCACCTATATGTATCCTCTTTCCATCTATATTTATCCACTTATAGGATCATTATGCATTTTCCTTGGTTTTTTTTTTTAGTAAATAAAAATAAATATGGTACAAATCACTTTCTACCCCGTAACTAATCTCCCACTTTCAAATATTTAACTCATCAACCCCTGAAAAACACTGGACTCTTCTAAAAATCAATGACTTAGACCAGTCCAAATGTGTGTGTAGGGGTGTATGAGTTAAGGATAATGGATAACATATTTCAGCAAAGAAAGTGGAAAAGCACACTTCACTCTAGACCTTGTGCATAAAAGATACAATTGATAAAAACATGCATAGTTACAGTATTTGAATAAATTATTAGTTCAAAATATTGCTAAAATATGAAATTTGGCATTGCTGAAAAAATAAATCTCTAAAATCAATATTGTGTATACATATAGGTACTTGTATATAGAAAATTTTAGAAAATACAAAATTACAACCACTTCATACAATTTTTTTTCTTATGCAGAGCTTTGTTCTTTTAATAAAAATATTTTCAAAATCTGAAAATATCCAAGTCTGTTTAATGAAAGGGACAGAAGAGAGAGAGAGAGAGAGAGAGAGAGAGAGAGAGAGAGACAGAGAGAGAGAGAGAGAGAGAGAGAGAGAGAGAGAAACAGACAGACAGAAACAGAGAGAAACAGCTAGACAAACAGATGCGGTGAGAGACCGTATGACGGCAGTAATAAAGAAATACATTTCACATACACAATAAAATGACAATGTGTGTACATTAAACATATACATATCACAAATAGTTCCTGCTCTCTGACTCACAATATAAATCTGTGTACACAATATCAGCATGTGTAAATATGAACATGATGGGGATATGCATACCACGTGAACATTTTACAAGTGAACATGTCAAAAACAAACCAAAAAAAACAACACAGAATAAAGTGGTGTGATAAAAGGTTTTCTGCTACTGCCACATTACCACTGAGATGATGTGGTTAGAGGCATTCTGCTTTTGCCACTCTGCCACTGAGATGTTGTGGTTAACTCATCAACCCCCGAAAAACAATGGACTCTTCTGTCAATGAATGACTTAGACCAGTCCAAATGTGGCTTTAGGGGTGAATGAGGTAAAGGGGTTATGCTACTGCCAATGAGATGCTGTGGTATAGGTTAGAGGCATTCTACTATAGCCATTCTGCCACCAAGATGCTGACTCATCTACTTTAACTTGAGTTGATCAAGATGTGAATATGTGTAGAGTAATTACGCAATGAACATGAAAAAAGGTAAGACTTGTGTAGTTAAACAAGAAAACATGATGACGACCAAACATAATGTAGACAATCCTGGGAACATGTGAATACCAGCATAAAGTGTGTGAAGTTTATAAAAGGAACAAGTGCTACCAAAGTAATATTGTGTAGATATATAAAGTTAAATGTTCACAAGAGAGTAATATTGTGTAGATCATAAAGCAAAAATGTTGACAAGGGAGCAATACTGGGTAGATTATAAAGTGAAAATGTTGACAAGAGAGTAATATTGTGTAGATTATAATGAGAGCTTATTTGTAATGGTAGATTACAGTGAGAACCATTGAAATTTTGTGTATGTGAGAGCATGTGCTCACCAGAGTAACTAGACATCAGTGAGATGGCTCTGACTGCATTAAATACTGAAGGATCTTATCATTTATAATCAAAAGTTTTTTGAAAAATAAATCTTTGAACAAAATCAGTTCCTGATACAGAATGTTTGCCATATCATCCTATCCCAATATTTCCTTTTTTTTTGGTTGAAATTGGATGGAAAATGATGAAAAAATTATCTTTTACCTGCCATCTTGAAAATGACTGCTATTTTTTAAAATACTAATGCTGAATGTCATAAATAGACACGGCTGTCTAAAATCATACTAAGCTTCATTAAATTCTGATTAGCAGTTCAAAGGTTACAAATCGGACAAGCTTTGGACATCCAACATATATACCAGTGTCCCATTTTATTGCAGTACTTAACTATTTTCACCGTTATGATACAAATTGTGACTTAAATGGCAAACTATGTTTTTTTTCCTGTGTCATTATATATTTTTCTTCCATGTTACAAAAGTTGTCTGAAGGGGATTTCCATTGTAGTGAGATAAGAAAGTTTTTATTTTCACAGCGAGGCCAAGTTTACTTGGTCTTGTGAACTCAAGTGTTCATGTGTTATGTGGGAATCAGATAATAAATGTCAAAGTAGTTTCAAGTAAAACTTGATTTTCAGGAAGGTGGTTCCACCAATTTTCCAAAAAACCGCCATTTTTATAAAAGATAAGTTGAAAAAATAATCCTGTCATTTACTTCCGAGAATCTTGCGACATTTTCACAGAAAGTGTCTTTTGAGAAACAACATGGCTACAATGATTTGCTGCTAATAATAGACTTCCAAAAATCCAGCATGACGTCATGCTGGAGAATTTCCAAAAATAAAAAATACAGCGATAAAATGGAACCAGACTACACTGGTCAGGGACCAATTCTCGACAAGTACCAATTCTCGCCTACTGTTTTTAACTGGTGTGGAACGTGCAAACATGTGCATACTTTCACTGAATTTTTTGTGTTTCCTGAACAAGACACTATTCTGATTGCTGAAAGAAAAGAAAAAATAACTTCTCTGAGAAACCAGAAAATATCATGTAACAGAAAACGAGTTGGCAAGAATTGGTACTCGGCAAGAATTGGTCACTGACCAGTAATGTCTGTGTGGTTCGATTCAAGAGAAAAAAAAAAAAAAAAATTTTAAATAAGAAAGACAAATTCTTGAGCAAGTACCTGCACACAACAAAAAAACACAAGATGCAGCTCATGCCCACAGTTTCTGACAAGACTGATTAAGGCAAAACTTAAAAAATGTTTTACGGCAGCTCTGTACATAGGAACACACAGAGAAAAGTTGATACAACCATATTGCGAGTGACGGTGAACTAAAATTAATCTATTTCATACTTAAAACTATCTATACAATAAATACATGACTGGCACAACATATTAAAAATAATCTCTGTAATAACTCAACAGATTTATCCCTTGTACAACATTTAGACTAGTCTGCATCACAGACTGGAAAGTCCATTTTCCATCTGTGGGTATAAGGGTGGGATATTGAACAGAATATTGTTTGAGGCAGGAAGCAATCATCTATTGTCAAACATAAGTGAACTGTAGCTTGGCGGTGATCTATTTGGCACCATTTGAAATAGTTCTTCAGAGTCAATATAATTGTTGCCATTTTGTTTTGTCCAATGATTTTGAACCTTTTTGGTTTCAGGAGATTCCATTCTGTTGTCTGAGGCAGTATTACCATGAAATTCTGAAGCAAGAAAATACAATTAAAAAATCAAGTGTATTTACAATGTGGAAACATCTGAAGAAGCTTTCTCCAACACAAAAGAGGATACTTTCTTTAACCCTTTCATCCCTGAATATCTGAATGGTATCCTCTTTCTATTGTTCATGACCAGTCTATTGTGGTCTGTAGGGTTGAAAGGGTTAAATATCCTGTAAGTGAATACTGTAATCCTATAAATTAATGCCCCTGATTATTTTTGCCCTTATATGACAGAAATCATTGACCTCCTCTTTTTATTCAAGTTTCTCCTTTTTTTACATCACCTACATCATTTTCTTAATTTTGCCCTAAATCATGGATAGCAGGTATGTCCGTGCCTCAAATACTTAGCGTGAAAATTTCACTTTCGTTTTTAATTCGCCCTCTCATCTAAGAGTGAAAATTTCCGGGTGTACTGTACTTGGCAAAAACCAGTTAAGCATCACGAAAACTTTTATTGATAAATTTTGAACATATTGTTTTTGTTTGATGAATGTTGGCATTTTCAATTAACCATGCATTTTTCATTTTTCTATTACTGACAGAATGACCTACTCAATTTCCAATTATATGCAATATAAATTTTTTTTTTGACACAGACAAATTTTTTCCACTCTTTTTTTACATCAATACCCATCACTTTTCAATGGTGAGAATAATATTATTTTGAGCAACACTACCCCTTTACTCTTGATCGTAAGTTTAAAATTCCAGCCTGTGGCAGATCAGATTCCTGTCCTTCGGAAGAGACAGTAAAAACCGAGGTCCTGTGTCACAGTAGGTGTCAGCAGCTCAATGGACATAAGTGCCGAGCATAGGCCAAACTTTGAAGCCTTTCACTAGCATTGGTGATGTCTCCATATGAGTGAAAGATTCTTGAGTGGGACGTTAAACAACAATACATCCAACCAACAATTGGTTGATACATCCTACAGCATACACACATATATATACACATGTATATATGCATATACTTAGATAAACCCGATGAAAAAAATGCCCTACATTGACTTAAATTTAATGTCACAGGAAACATATTTCTTTTCTTTGGCCTAAGTCGGCATGAAAAGATTTACAAAGATACGTTCAATCTTCATGGTGGTGTATTTGAGTTGTCATGGCAAAAAAATACCAAAAAAACCCAAATAATTGATATACAATACCTGTGTTAGGTAGGACATCTTCCCATCTATATTCACCGATGTCAATTGGCTGATGTGTCCACAAATCTCTCTGGAGGTCCTCCAGTGTAATACGTTTGTTTGGGTTTGGATCTAGCATCCAGATTAGTAAGTGTATCAGAGCTGCAAAACAAAAAGTGAACATTGACATGATTGATTCAAGTTGTTAGCATTAGAGCTGCAGTAAAATAGGTGTGAGTGTTGACGTCAACGGTGAACAACAAAGGTCATGTTGTCAAGTCACAACAATAGGTGTGAGTGTTGACGTCAACGGTGAACAACAAAGGTAATGTTGTCAAGTCATAACAAGATGTGTGAGTGTTGACGTCAACGGTGAACAACAAAGGTAATGTTGTCAAGTCACAACAATAGGTGTGAGTGTTGACGTCAACGGTGAACAACAAAGGTAATGTTGTCAAGTCACAACAATAGGTGTGAGTGTTGACGTCAACGGTGAACAACAAAGGTAATGTTGTCAAGTCACAACAAATAGGTGTGAGTGTTGACGTCAATGGTGAACAACAAAGGTAATGTTGTCAAGTCACAACAAGACGTGTAATGTTGTTTGCTAAGTCCCTGCTGTGTCTACAAAATCTCCGACCCTTGGGTCAATTTCAATTTTCTTTCATGAGTTACTAAACTTTCTTGCAAATTTCACAAGGCAACCATCTTAAGGTATCCATTGTACAAAAAGGTCAATATTTGATGTCTGGTAAGGTGCTATAATGATTATATCTTATGACAGATAGGTATGTCCTATGTACAGATTTTAAGGTTTTCAGGGACCAAATGCCACAAGGGGGGGTGGGGGGAGAGACAGATATTGCATATCAAAGTTGTCAATCACTTGTCCAAATATTAATCTCTGACTTAATCTCAGTGACAGATGTAAAACACATCTGTTTTAATAGTTTATAAATTATTGTACAATAATCATAAAAAAAATTATACCAATATCAAATATATCAAGTCTTTTTTCATCTAAAGAAAACTCATTTAACGGTATTTCAATGAAATTCACTTTTTTCTTGGAATTTACCACAAGTGCGACAGAAATCTCCATTTCCAACATACTGGTTTATACACAGGAGACCTTAACAATGGGAAATTCCGTACCATATCACTGACCCAGCAGCCCAGAAAAGGGTCCTTACAACACAACCAATGAAATGAGAGAAAATAAAGATTTCAATCTGACGTAATATTTCTAATTTGTAAAATTTTGAACTAGAAACAAAAAAGCGTTGCTCCCACCTGCGCTCATTTTTATATTACCCACATATGTTTCACGTTTCTGAAAACATAAACATCAAAATTTCCCCCAAAAGTTGTCCTAAGGAGCTTTTTCCCAGCTTCTGGTTCATGTAATGTGAGTAGGGGAGGAAATGAAAATGCTGTGGGGAAAAAAAACAAAGCAAACGTGGAAGGTTGGATGGACACTGCGCAAACCCAGTCCACCACACCACACCCCAACTAGAATCTGAGGGAAGACTACTAATAACAACTACAATATCTTGGAAATGAACAGTCAATCTTAAAACTCCTGTCCAATGGCTGATCACCTCCTCAAACCCAAAACTTACCTCGTGATACTTGGAATGGTGGCTTTAGTTCCCCTTTAATGGTTTCTTCCACATCAAAGAATGGATTTTCACCAAAGATCAGGGTATACAGGGTTACCCCGATTGACCATATCTCCAGCTCCGGACCCCTGTACCTAAAAAGATAACAAATATTACAAATAATCAGATATTTTACCCGGAATATATCAGGGAACTTAAGAAAAGGGGTCACACAGATTCTTCACTGTAAAATACCTGGGGTTTTCAAAGATTAATCCAACCTATAATAGTATAACTCAGTGGCTAGTTACTAATGAATACAATATACCTCAACATATTTATCAGTCTTCGTTATCAAATTACCCATTTTTTACCTTGTGATCACTTGAATAAAATCATAAAATACAGAAAACCTCTTTATAATGCCCCTCGTTTCATTATTTAACCAAATTCGCTTTACGCCACAATTCTTCAAAGTCCACTTTTCCAATTTTCCCTATAATTTCATATAATGAGGTTTCCCTCAACCTATCGCCAAAACCCCTTTATAAAGCCAAATTTGGACTGAACAAACGGTGGCAGTATAATGAGGTTTATTGTAATCATTCGATTCAATCTCTGATGGTATTACCACTTTTGATTAGACAATTATTTACAAGACGGATAAAACAGACCTGATACATGTATTCAAGAGATTATGAAAGTGCTTCTTCATTGAAATTCTTAAAATCTAATTATTTACATTTCTATCATAAAATGTTTGTTTTTAAATGTAAAATATCTTTCAATGCATTGTTTTAAAGTAACATGAGAAATGACCAAATCTTAATTTTCAGTTGTATGTTACATTCTTGCTTGTAAACGTCTTGTTCAACGTTTTAAAAAAATCTAAATTACGATCGTAAAAAGACGTACGGAGTAGCCTAGATGTTGGAGAAAAAACGATTAATATGACACAGGATTGTTATTGGAAATTATCAGTGATATATTGCCAAGAATGATTCCCCTCCCCCCATCGGAGACCGCATGGGATGAGTATGTAATGGCCTGAGATACACACAGAGTTTGTAAATATTATAAACATAATTATTAAAGTTAAAGTTTTGCACAAAAGAAAAAGGACAAAATAAATGCTCAAGATAATCATTTCTGTCACTAAGACTTCATCAGTTGAGCTTGAATTTAAAACAGATGTAGAGTTCCGAAACAGACAGAGGTATCATACAAGGCCAACCTTTAAGGACTAATTCATTTCTAAAGCCTTTCTAGGATTGGATTCGTTAACATGGCCTTTTCCAGGAACAAATCTCTGGGGTTTTTAGGGTTTTTTTTTTTTGTGCAACACATGTTAAGAGTATAGATCACTATAGAATGAAGAAAAATAATTAACCTGTTTCCCAACAGGACCTCTGGACTGCAGTATTCCATTGTTCCGCAGAAAGTACCAAACAATTTTCCAGAGGTCATTTTTGCCGCAGCTCCGAAATCGATCAGCTTAATATGGAAGTGTTCGTTGAGGATGACATTTTCATCTTTGATATCTCGATGCAGTATGCTCAATTCATGGAGGTAAGACACAGCAGAAACAATCTGTAGAATATACAAAAAATATCACAATATATATATATATATACATTTCTCGCAGCTGTCTCACATAGACTCGGTGGTAATCTTTAAATGAAGCTCCTCATATGACATCACAAAATGATGTAACCCCATTCATAACAAGTCACACCTATATGTATCATTCAGAAAAACTCTATTTTACTGTTCTAACTCTTTGCCGTTTGGCTGACAGATAAATATTCGTGGCACCCTAGCTGGCATCATTCTATTTATCTTTCGTCCAATCGGCATCCATATTGACTATAAATGCACTCTGACAAGCAGTCATTCGTTAAATACAAGTGAAACTAAAAACTCAACACTTTTGTTTTATTGTGGTTTTTTTTTTCAATGCAAGAATTTTTCTCTTACACGCTGTCAACTCCTATAGTTGAAATACCACAAATTATTATAATCAGTTTGCATGACGGGATGCATCAAACAGCTTCGCTAGTTCCAATAAAACCGTGACAGTAAAAACACAGCAAATGTTATAAAGGTCGCTGTGAAGTCTTGGAGATTCTCTAGCAAATAGAGGTATATCTCTAGGGACAAATGTTTGAACAAAGTTTTTTTAAGGAAATTTTACACTGAACTAAAAAAAAGTAATTATTTAAACATGTTACATATAACAAAACAATTATCAACTGGGTCTGAGGCCAACAGCAATTTTGTTGGCACCCTTGCTCCTGACTGTTGCCCTCCACGCAACAGTCATAACCTCGGGTGCCGACAAAATTGCTGTTGCCCTCAGACCCAGTAAATAATTGAAAATCAGTGACAAAGGAACTAAAAATCTATATACACGTAAAGTCTCATAAAAAAAATGTTACTCGCCAAAGGCTTGCCCGGAAGGGGTGTGTATACATGACTTGATTACATAATTATTACCTGTCTAAAAATGTAACTCGCTAAAGGCTCATCCAGAAGTGGTGACCTGTCAATAAACTCAAACAGATCCATACCACTGCCATGTTTCTCCATTACCATCTGTATGTAATCAGCATTCTCAAATACATCCAACACCTGTAAAAGAAAGTCGAAAATCTTAGGGCAATCCAGCGTCTTAAAATTGGGCTGAGACTTAGCCCCATTTCCAACCTCAATTTTCCATTTTTCCCATTTAAACAGCTGAGAAATTCCCCGTTCTAATAAGACTGACATAGCTACCTTATTTTTCAAAGACTACGATAACACACCTAATTGTCTTTGGAAAATCACTTAAAAAGATTTTATCCATCTGTCAAAATTAAATTTGAAAATTCCCATTTGGAGGTAAAGCAATATACAAATATAGTGCGAGTGCCCTGAATCTTGACCTATGACCTGAACAAATTTTGACCTAACACATTGTAAAACGCAAGTGAGTAGTCATCCGTATGATAATCAAAAGGTTACTTCACCTCCTCCAGGTTATGTGAATCAGACAATACCTCTCCTTTTAGATCAGACGACACAGGATCAGTAACCAAAAACCAGAGAAAACAAAAGTTAAGTGCTCTAACACTGTGTGTACATTGAGGGACAGTGTACGAGATGACATTAATCCTAACAAGATGGGTCCAGATTTATCTGACGGACAATTAACGAGGTTTTCATGTGATTTGACAATGTCATTCTTTTGTGTTACCTTGACAATATTTGGGTGCTGAAGTGTTTTGAGCAGGTTGACCTCTAGAGGAATCCTCAGACCTCTGTGATCATTCGTCCAACACTCTGACAGCACTTTGTTTTTCTTGATAAACTTGACAACAACCTGAAAAAGAGAAACCACAGGGAGTTTGTTAAAATTTGACCTTACAATTACATAACGTACAAACAAGAGGCCCAAAGGCCTAAGGGCCTTGTAGGTCTCTTAATTCCATGGCCTACAAATTCCCTAATCCAGGGGTAATGAAACTGACAATTTGTATGACCTTTATCTATAGTTACAAACCACAGAGGTTTTGATAAGTTTAAAATACTGTATACGTTGTCAATTTTCTCCCAGTTTAATTTTTCGGCATTGTTGCCCTTAGATGAGAGGACGAATTTAACATGAAAGCGAAAAGTTAAACAACTGAAGCACAGAGGTAGATGCCATTCATGAGAATGGTGATTGAGGATGAATTTGAGACAGGGTGAATATGTTTTCCATCATAAAAGAGCAAAAAAAAAAAAACAGGGGCGAAAAAAACCAGGGGCTAAAATAACCAGGGGCGAAAATTTCCAGGTATACAGTGTTCTAAAGTTTATGCTCACAAACAATCTAGCTCTCACCTCTTGACTATCAATTTTTCTGAGAGCCAACTTTACGAAGCCGAATGCGCCTTTACCGATGGAGTTACAGGTCTCATACTTCAGATCGTATAATCCTCGCCCTGGGGACAATGTGTCATCATACTCCACCTCAGTGCCCTCATCTTTTCTTTTGACATCATCAAAGTCCTCCTCTGGTAGGTCTGTGATTTTAGAGTCTGAGTTGGCTTTATCAGACAGCAACTATAATATGAAAATTGGGTTATAACTAGTCAGACTCCGGTTCAAATCACAATAAGCTAGTGCTATATTGATCAAGTTACCAAATATCTGCAAATGAATTTGTTCTTGAAATCATACTACAAGTTTTTTAAAGCACTATGTACACCTCCATTTTCCTAACAGACAGAGACAATGGTGGCAATCATTTGTGCTTAAACATAATGTAACCCCTTTCACACCTAACTATCTTTATGGTACAGCAGAATTTCAAAGAGTCCGAGGTCAAGGGACCACCTGGAAAAGTTCGAAACATTGGGACTTCGACTCATGGATGGTAACTGAGAACCATACGTTTTAATTAGTTTCACAGGTTCTATCAGGTGTATATGACTACTTCGTTTAAGACGTGTACGGTCATTATGATTAATAATTAGTGCTAAATTTAACTAAATTTTCATGAAATTAAAACATTGACTGTTTATGAGAAGGAGAAAAATTATTATGGGGCAATTTCATACACTTGCAAGTTTTGACTTCCAATTATATGTAGAAATTTTTCTTTGTTTTTATAGAAATGGGCCCAAATATTTATTCGAAACATTGAGAATTTTGACTCATAAAAGTTCGAATTATAAAATGTTTATAAGTAGCGTTAAATAATAAAATTATTCAGGACTTTGTGAATAGTTCGAAACATCGAGAAATTTGACTCATTGAAGTTCGACTCATCAAAGTTCTATTGTATGTTCTTTTCAATTGCACTGGATCCGTCAGTTATACATTGAAAAAGTTTATTTAAACAGACCCTCAATACACGTATAGAATACGATATTTTGTTCCTGAAGTCCAATGTATATTATAAAGATTATTACATGGTAAAATTCATATCACATATCATATCAGCCCAAGCTGAAGTTTCAGTCGATATATTGTTTTTCAGGTTTATATCACGTCATATTCACCATCAAAAAAGAAGTTTTTCACAGTGCAGTTGAACCTGTCTTGAGAGACCGCACCATCTGTCACTGAAATGTGATCTCTCAAGACAGGTGGTCTCCAAAAAGAAGTTTAATTTAAAAGATTATTGAACTCAGAGGTTTTCAGAATATGGTCTCAGAATACAGGTGGCCTTTCAAGACAGGTTCCACTGTACATCAAGGCGTTCCGCGTAATAAGTACAGTTTTTGCAACTTTGATACAGCACCCTCTGAATCCGATATCATATATATCACAGTGCTCCTTTTATACTAAGTCGATATATTGTTTTTCAGGTTTATACACGTCTTCACCATCCGAGACAGTAGTTTGAACCTGTCTTGAGAGACCGCACCATCTGCCATAAGATTTGTCCATGGTGCTGTTGAAACTGGTCCTCAGGCCTTTCAAGACAGGTTCCACTGTTCATATATATAACACGAATGACCTCCCACCTTCGGCTGCTTCCTCTGGATCCCTTGATACCCACATACAGTATTCTGCACTTCCATCTTCAAGAATCACTTTCTTAATTTGGAATATGATACCTGAAGATGAAATAAATAGTATGCTATATACCTTTTACTAAAAATAATTCAACCTACTTATGTTTCAAACATCATTATGGCAAAAGTTTCATTCTAAAATCATTATCGAATGAAAATTTATAAAATAGCTTCAATGATACAATTGGTAAATAACCCTTGACCTTTATAATACTAAATCTGCAAATTTTTGAGGGACCTGCAATTTCGCGAAACACTGTACGCCCGAGTTCTGATGTGAACTCACAATAAATATGAACCGATTTCTAAAACTTCTCATTTTCTTTTATGTTCCTTGGCTCAAACCAAACCCAAGAACATTGCATAGTGCCTTTCAGTTTCACTTTAAATATCAGGTTTGAAAATTAGGCAAGAATTTTATTTTCATGTAAATTACTGGGGTACGCATAAATAAACTTCTTGCAAATAAAACCAGATTTACTGTACAACCACTTTCACATTTATTTTCTGCTCAGTTCATTAAATCATGGGCCTAAGTAAAATGTGTTCAACTTTCCTTGCGTCATGACAAATAGTACCCTCTCGGAATTTACGGAACCAAACTCACTAGGCCTAGAGCCAGTTGACATGTTTCTGTGTTGGTCAATTATGCTTGTTGTTTACTGAAAACTTGCTCATGCGATTATTGAATCGAAATTCAAAAGTTCAGTGGAATTCATAAAACACTTAAGATAACAGCATGACTTATAATCTATATCAGAGGTTGTTGTGATTTCCTTACAGTACATCTTATTCTAGTTGACATGCTAAGTATTTTTTCTGGCGAACAAGGGCAAAAAATAACCAACGTCTAAAATTTCTAGGTATTATCTAAGTGTACAGTATTTCTAGGATGTAAGTATGAATAATCATCTTACCTAAAGAAGATCCATCTCTATGTTTGCACTGCCCAGCATAACTACCCTCTGGAAACACAGTTTCATTCTGGGTTCTGTTCACAGAGCTCTCCTCCAGATCTGTCTGTACTGGTCCTTTTCTGTATCTACAATGCTTCCTTGGACTCCTATCACTGCTCCTCTCATGAAAACTGACACTGTCTTGTGAACTCTGGCAATAGCTTGGCTCTGAAGAGGAGTTGTGGCAATTTTTGTCATGCTCGTATGAAGGTACATCAGGCAAAAGGTCTAAAATAAAATTATCAAAACAGGAATTTTCTTGTGAAGACAAGCGAGTGAGAGGAGAAACCTGGTTGACGCTCCGATCTTCAGAGTAAAAATTCTCCTCAGAGCTTGTACTTCCATCTAATACATCCATATTGCACTTTGGTATATAGTCTTTGCAAACGCCAGAACACTCTGGCGAACTTTTACTGAAGCTGCCAGCAGATGTCTCTCTCATAGCACTACTAGACTGAATATTGCCACTGATATCAGCCGAAACACCCATCCCTGAAACATCTGAGGGATCAACTTCTGTGCTGTCATTTAAAGGACTTCCAGGGGGAGAATTCAGATCAATTTCGCCTACTTTAGCGACCAAAAGTTCAGCAGTACTGCTACTGCTAATATCTGCAGGGTTTTCTACATCTGGTTCACATTCTGGTTCAAAACCACTTGAACCAGTTCCAGCCTCTTCCTCATTTGACCTACAAGTTCCAGCCTCTTTCTCATCTGACCTACCTTCTCTCACCATCTCAGCAGCATTGGATTCATTAGAACACATATCAGATTGTGAATCCTCCCTAGTAACTCTACATACTTTTGATTCATCCCCAGTAATTCTACATCCCTCAGATGAAGCAGATTCACTCTCGTTCATTTCTTTTCCTATATTTTTCAAGTCAGTGCTAAAGTCTTTCTGAACTACTGCACGCTGACTTAGATTTATCTCCCTTTCCATGTTCACAATTTCCTCGTGGATATTTTTTACAACCTCCCTAGCTGTCGGAAGAGTCTCCGTACTAGAGGTGGAGACGTTACTGTGGTGTGATGTCGGTGACCTTGCATCCGTCTTGAGTGCTGGAGACAGCATATCGTCGTCACTATCAACACTCAGATCTAGTTTCATCACCATCGAGTCACCGTTTATTTCGACTGACAAAGGAGAAATTTCTTTTCCTTCCTTAGTGTACTCTTTGTCCATTGCTTTTCTGTTAAAAAACAAGACATATTTGTTGAACACAATTACCTTTAAACGTAGTCAAGTTTAAACGGGACAGAGGACTACTGTACTGACAAGTGAAGTTTCCTACAAAACCAAAATGTTGATCCGGATGCATTTATTTGTTCTGGATGCAAATATTTGATCCGGACGCATCTATTTTCTAATTGTTGGCTATCGAATACCATAAACATAGATATTTCTGTGTGTTGTTAATTACGCGATTTCCTTATGCAAACGATATGCATGGTGTTTTTTTAAGCGATGTTACAACTTACTGTCAGCATTATTACATGGATGTGTAATCATTCAGCTACAAAACAGAGTTCAATACGCCCGTGCAATACGTAATGTCGTATTGCACATAGTTGGATACGGAAATTTCGCCGGAGCTACTTTTCTAAATGGCAATCATGTCATCCAAAATATTTGATGGCATCGTTAAAAGCGGAATGAATTTTAAATTTGTGTATACATATAGATAAATAAGGGACGTGTAATAAAAACAAAAGCACACAAATGTTTCTATCCGTATCATCAGACTGCACTTGATCGTTGTAGCGGATTGATTAAACTCAAGCTACGCTCTCGTTGAATACAAAACAATAATCTCATCCAGTACTAAACAATAATTCTTAGCCTAACTGTGGAACTGGTGCACAGGGAGTAATTTATATGAAAAAACCTTTATCGCATATTCAGTGTGAATTCCCCCATGTCAACAGTGAGATATACAATATACAAGTTTTCTATTTGATCAAAATTATAAATCAACTCATCTATTTATATTCAAAGCCCCATGACCACTCATTTACCCTAGGTTAGGATGTCAGTTTTGTTTGTGAGTAATACAAGTATGAAAATTTCAGTGGGGTCCCCACTGAAAGCTGCTCATTACTTTCACACTGGTACTACTCACAAACAAAGCAATATACAGAGGCCACCTTTAAACATAATGTTTAATACCTAAAGAAAGAATCTGTGAGTGGTTTATTTGGTGTGGATGTAACTCCTGGACCTAGTGCAGACATATTGTCCAGTTTGTCTAGCCTGGTTCCCTGACACTGACTGGATGTAATGCTGCTACCGAATACCCTGATCGTCACTACTGTCTGTTTCTGTGTAAGCTGTAATGATATGTAATTATTAATGAAATTCTCAAAGCAATACATGATAATTAGTATATAATCCTGAAGATTTTTCTCTCTCCAGCAAAGTTTGAAAGCAGGATAAAATATATATATATAACTTCCATCTTGAAAACAAGCCACAAATACAGCGTAGTCATTCATCTAATCAACTACATAACAAAAAATATTTTTCTCATTTCAATGGAGATGTCACTGGCCAGATATGTAAATCTATATAAATGTAGTGAGGGATCTTTAATATGACATAGCCATCTTGATATCTCATCTTCATTTTCAGTGTCATCTGAGAGACTCATAACTTGTACCTGAAATGTCATACATGTGATAAATGAAGAGTTATTTTTATTACCTGAGGTCTGACCACTCTGAGCCGTTCAAAATTTTGACTAATGCTTAGAGAGAGAGAGAGAGAGATAGAGAGAGAGAGAGAGAGAGAGAGAGAGAGAGAGAGAGAGAGAGAGAGAGAGAGAGAGAGAGAGTGAGAGAGAGAGAGAGAGAGAGAGAGAGGGAGAGATAGAGAGAGAGAGAGAGAGTCATACAGACGTGCTATACATAAGGGGCTCTGAACATTAAAGGCTTCGTCAGTCACCCGTGTCAATCTACAGAACCCCTATCTGAGGGTGATGAAACTGAAATTTTGGGGTTGCAATCACTCTTATGATGCCACTACAAAGATTTGAAGAGAATAATCCGAGTAGTTTTGAAAAGAAGTTTGAAACGTTGACATTAGATCTGATCTGATGTGAATTGTGTTTTATACCACACTTGACAATTTTCCAGTTATATGGTGGCGGCAGGGTTTTATGAGTGGAGGAGAGAACTTAGTTTCAATGTACCCAGGAAGAGACCATTGACCTTCTGCAAGTAAACTAGCAAACTTTCTAACAAAAATCAGCTTAGGTTCCAGCGGGGCTCGAACCTGCACTGAACAGAAGTGAGAAACTTCATGGTTCAAAACACGACGCTTTAACCACTCGGCCAGGGAGGCACCCTGATGATGACATTGGAACATAAAGGTCGCATAAGTAAAGGTCACAAAGTGACTTGGTGACCTTCAAAGATAAATTTTTTTTGACGATATATCGTCACATACAAAGACTGATTGTAAATACTGTTCAATACATTTCTTTTTGTTGCCGTCCTCCCCTTGATCTTTGACCTCACACTGGTTGACCTCGATATCGGGACTGTCGGTTTCTAGGTTACTGTCCTCCAGGTCCATGATGTCATAGAAATCAGGTATCAACACCGACACATCCTATAAAACAGAAAAAAGATTATTTAACCATTACCCTCTGCTCTAGGTATAGACACCTTAATCACAAAACTAAGTACAAATGAAATCTTAGATCTTAACCCATCAACCCCTGAAAAACATTGAATTCTTCTGTAAATCAATGACTTAGACCAGTCCAAATGTGTTTTTGAGGGTAAATTACCAAAAAGTATTGTTTCCATTTTTTCCAATTTAACTACTTGTACTCCATATAAAACATAAAATAAGAGCTATACACGGGCATAACAAATATTATATTATATTCCCAAAATATTTTGTGAAAATAATATCAGGTCCAAGGTTGTATGCATTTACAAACAGTAAAGTTTTAATTAAACAATTGCAAGTGAATAATTGCCAAACAGGAATTCTCAAGCAATTTTCACAAAATGTATAGGGAGTCTAAACGTGATCATGATGTTGCCGTACTAGACAATTGAATCAAGTTTGATAAAATTCTGTATATAGGACAAACACTATACTACCCCCCAAATTAAGTTTATGGGGGACAGTTACCAGAGATGCCAACTTTAGACCATTGAAAAATGGAATTTTAATGCATGTGCCAAAGGTGTGAGCCCGCTACAGGGGTCCAGGAGCATGCTCCCCTGGAAAATTTTGAAAATTAGGTGCTCACTGACGCATTATCCTAGCTTAAATTAGTGTAAATGTTAAAATGACCCAGATTTGTTTTTTTGAAAAATCAGAGAGTTGAATAGGAAATCGGAGGCGCAGATTTTAACACAAAAAAAACAGAGAAAATCCACCCAAAAGGGAGAGGTTGGCATCCCTGAGTTACTGAATTATTCTGTGAAACAAATGAAATATATATTCAATGAATGAATGAATGAGTGTGTGTGTGTGTGTGTGTGTGTGTGTGTGTATATATATGTGTGTATATATATATGTGTATATATATATGTGTGTATATATATATATATACACACACACACACATATATATAAAAGATGTAAAAATCTAATTATTTTTGTTTTCAGTGAATTAAAAAAATGAATCAACCTGGAATAAGACACCACCTATCATATGCAAATGGTCTTATAACTCATTCACTCCTAAAGAGACATTTAGACTGGTCTAAGTAATTGATTTACAGAAGAGTCCATTGTTTTGCAGGGGTTGACAAGTTAAAATAATTCAGATTTTTAAGAAATTCAGATCATAAATAAAGCAACGGACCTTTCCAACTAGGTCAGATTTATTGTATCCAAACAGCATGAGGGCGAAATTCTCATTAATGGTGTGTATAGTTCCATCAGGTCTAAATGTGATCAGCCCGCTGATACTAGAGAAAACCCATATAACTCCCAGGTAAATGTTTTCATCTCGTGAACCTGTAAACAAAACATAGAGTAATCAATTATTTGTTTGTTTGTTTGTTTTAAAGGGGCATTAGCTGTGTTTTCCAAAGGAAATTATTTCCTGTTTTAATGCTTAGATTGATGTATAATAACAAACAAGATATATATATATATATATATATATATATATATATATATATATATTTACAAAGGCATAAAAAGTCTTATATTCCTATAATGGCTATATAGTTTGTGAAAATAAGATCAGGTCCAGTGTGGTATGCATATACAAATAATAAGGTTGAATTAATCGTTTGCAAACGTACATTTGCTATTAAACTGGTTTTCCTTAAGCAATTTTTACAAAATATACAGGAAATTGAGAATTTTTATGCTTGTGTATATGTAAGAAGTAAAAAACAAAGAAAACACAGCTATTGCCCTTTTAATGTTATTTTATTTCACACAAGACAATTTTTCAATCATGTGATGGCGGCCAGTTTTTAATGGAGACTACACTTTACCTGGGAAGAGACCACTGGCCCTCCGCCAAGTATACTGACAAACTTTCTCACAAAAAAAAAGCTCAGGTTCCAACAGGGCTCGAACCTGTGCTGTCCAGAAGCAAGAGACTTCATGGTTTAAAGTGCAGCACTCTAACCACTCAACCGTGGAGGCCTCTGAGTAATCAAAGATTACAAAGCTCACATTACTGTCCACCTACATATTTCATAGCTGCCAACATCCCAAAATGGAAAAGAGGAATATCAAGCTGAGGGAACAAACTGACCCAGATAAAAGAGCAGCGCTAGAGGAATTCCAGAGAAATACAAAGAGAAATTCAAAACTTTAATACAAATAGAGCTAATTTGTGGCTTATATATCACCACAATTGATAATCAATACTGAGAATAAGATTATTTTGAAATACACTTAACATATATATAATATATTCTGTTGAATTTATATAAAAGAGAGCCACTATTGCCTTACTGAAATAAGTAGTAATTCACTGGTAGTCAAAATAAAAAACAACAACCTAATGACCCTATGCATATGTCATCATTTTCCACAAGGTCTTAACAAAGTGGACAAACCTGGCGGCACATTCCGTGGATCCTCCTCCACTTCAGAGGCCATCTTGATGGATATGCTGAGTGGAAATGCATATCCATCCACTGTTTTACCTGTGGCAGTCTGCTTGCGAACATCCTGTATAAAATACACAAATATATGTAGGTGACTCAAAATAACTAAAGCCACTGTATCTGATTTTAAATAGTGTTTTATGCCACACTCAACAACCTTTCAGTTATGTGGTGGTGGTGGTGGTGGTGGTGGTCAGTGTTTATTGGTGGAGGAGAGAACCCAGTTACAATGTACCAGGGAAGAGACCACTGGACTTCCACAAGTGAAAAATCCACTGGACCATAAACAAATTAATTGTTTGGAAAAGTCTTTTTAAAATAAAGAGTTCAGGAAATCAACAGGGGTTCTTTAATACATCTACTGTGATTTGGAACCTCTGATTTAAAGTCTGACCACAAGACCAGTGACTTTTGCTTCTTTTGAAGCACAGTAGGAACTTTATATAACAAGGAATCAAACCTGGGACCTCAAGGTTGTGCAGCAACCGCTCTGACTGACTGATCCACAATAAGTAGTCATGTGACCTTTGAATGGTTATATATGTAGGGGCTGCATTTAACAAGTATACAAGCCATTATCTCCTATGGTTCAGAAATATGGCAACAAGTGTAAAAAAAAGCTATTTTTAGCATACAGGTCAATCAGTCAAAGTTATACAAGGTCATTGACCTTGGTGTCATTCAAACAGATTTCACTAGTGGAATTAACCTGAATAATCCAGTCCGTTTATATTTCGCTCACTTCGATCACTACATTAACGCCTCAATTCATACACAATCAGAATGCTTCAACCAGAAGAAATTTTTACTGTGTCAGATTGTGACGTCATAGTAATTTACGTCAGAATTTTTTGATGTTGCATTGACTACTTCGCAACACTCGAGTATTTTTCAAATTTCTGGTTAAAGAAAATTGTGATTTATCATAACATTACAACTGTAAACCTATCATTCATTTGCAGTATACGTTTAATATAGTGCCTTTGTTTTTTTTTCGAAAAATTTATTTATCCTTGATTTATCCCCAATTTTGAAACGGAAATCCAAACTCCACAGAATCACATACTGAACGTCTCTAATTGGGTTTCTGTTTTTTCGAGAGCGGCAAGAAACATTTTAACAGGTTAGCTTTCAGGCACTATCGGATCTGAAGAGTTCCGATCAAAGGCGAACAGATTTCACTAGTGGAGTATGCATGTCAAATATGAAGCCACTATCTCCTAGGGTTCAGAAGCTATATTTTGCATAAATGTCAGTCAAAGTCACCCAAGGTCTTTGACATGCAGAAAGACAAATCAAAACTGTGCCTCCTACCTTAGATAAAATCTTTCCATATTTTGGTAACTTAAAAGATGGAATAAGCTGCTTCATGCCTAATCCCTCTATATCATCTGGTGATCCGTAACCATAGAGATATGCTAACTGGTGGTCACATGACAGCACAATCCCCTGTAAAATATAAAAATGATCGGTAGAACATGCAGACTTTAATTCCAAGTTTATATAAATCCTAAAAACAATATACAGTGAAACTTGAATATAAAGACCTCCTTAGGGACACAAGAAAACCGGTCTTTATAGGGAGGTGGTCTTTATATAGAGGTTGATTTGTACACAAATGGTACTTTTGGGGACAGCAAAAAATTATCTTTGTGACCAGGTGGTTTTTATACACAGGTGGTCGCTAAAGCAGGTTTTACTGTATACTAAGTCAGAAATTTTTTCATGAATGTTCTAAGAGGATATTTTAGAATAAAAAATTGTTTTGAAAAACTAGAACACCTCTAGACTTTCTTTTGACCTTTAAAGGATTTGCTGCAGGGCTAGGCCTGTGCTGGTTGATAAATACCATACAGAAAGACACATTTGGACTGGTCTAATATCATTGATTTACAGAAGAGTCCATTGTTTTTCAAAGGTCGATGAGTGAAAATACAGAAAACGCTCTATCATTATAAAGACCATGTTTGTTCCATGGTTGTAATGAATTTGCTCTTATTACAAAGAAACACATTGCAGACGACATCTTAACTGACTGGCTAAATGGGTAAAAATAGAGATCAATGTTGTAGTAGGCAGCCTCTATAGACATGGTTCATACAGTTGATGAAAAAAAAATTTTCAAGCACTTTTTCAGGACTTTTCAGTGTTTTTCAAGCACTTTTTCAGGACTTTTCGGTGTATTTCAAGCAACTTCAATGGGTATGTTTAAGCTATCATGACCTTGCTGAAAAGTTTATTTACCAGTCGGGAAAATGAAATACGGAAATTATTCACTCGTTAACAATTTTTTTTTGCCTCAGGGAACGCTTATTTCCAACCCGGGTAATACTAGGTGAAGCATCTATATGATCGAGCTAATTTTTCTATTTTTAAAAGTCTTTCTTTAGTGATGAATAAACACACAAAAAGTAGAATTCAAGCACTCTGATGATATAAATCATTCTGCATTCTGCATTCAAGAACTTTTCAAGGGTATTTTTGTTTTTCAGCACTTTTTTCAAGGACTTACTCAATATTAAAGCATATTTCAAGATCTGTGCAAACCCTGATAGATAGAATAAAGTTTAGTTGAATTCTGCATAATCTCATAAATAAGGTTATAATTTATCAAATCGACTGAAAGTACATTCTTTGAATACAAGCAATCAGTAATAATAATAATTGCTATGAGATATGTTTGTGTCATTGTATCGCGGAATATCGTATGTTTATTCTAAATTCTTAATGTTGTTATCGGAAGCCGTAAAGTCTGATATATCGACAGTAAATAACATTATGTACGTGTCCTCTACAAAATCTTGTCAATAGGTGAAACTGTCGGAATAACAACAGTTGTTATAATGCGATCTGATTGTACCACATAGAAATCAATTGACCTATCGCCAAATGCCCGACACGACGTCTTTTGGCAAACTTTTCCATTATGATGTCACAGTTAAATGGCTGTCAAAAACTTGTGTGATTATGACATCACAATCAAATGACATCAAAAAAGCACATGGACAGGTATGTACACGATGGGTAACAATTATGGTATTATGTCAAAGCAGTAAAATTTGTAGGACGGTTAACATAAAGATTGTTTAGATCGGTGATCAAAATGCCTACCTCTGAGTTGAATGTAACCATAGCAACTGATCTTTCCACTGGTTCCATGACAACCAAACATCTAGGCTCTTTGTCATACCCTATTTTCTGTATCCACAAAGATATGGGCATTACAAGGCCATTTTTGTCCACTGCGTCGACCTGAAATAAAATCACGGGTACATAAGTCATAAATACATATATACAAAATCGGAGGTAAACAAGTCATAAATACATACAGTGGTCCCCATATTTGTGACCACCCCCACAAATGACCACCCCCTTAAGCGGGCAAATTTTCAAAACATGGTACACAGGCCTCTCCCTGAACTCAGAAAGCAATGAGCCAAAAAATTTAGCTAACCATGATTTTTTTCTTTAGCTAATTCAAGTTTTGATTAGCCAGGTCATTAAATATTGATACCAAATATGTCTTATGCAACATGGTGACAAGTGCAAACTATATATACAGTCAAACCTCGTTATCTCAAAGTCGTCGGGACCAAACAAAAAATTCGAGATAAAAGGGTCTTCGAGTTAAAAGGTTTGTCACTAAATACAGTCCCGATTCCTCTCGTGACCATTTTGGTAGTTGCCAGAATACTTGTTGGCCTACATGTATACCGTTTGTCTCTTATCGTCAGTATATGTGCACACTGACGGTGACAAAAACCATGTGTTTTGTCAAACAATATTGAAAGCAAATTAAAAGGAATGAATTATGTTTGAGTATCTATTTCTTAATACAAAACTGTATTGGCAAGTAACGATCACTAACATTTTAACAGGAACATCCCATGCTCTGTTTTAGATCACCAAATGGATACTATCATTATACATTTAAGAACAGGAAATCTAAAAACGAATTATAGAAAGTAACATTAACTATATAGATTTAAGATCGGAGAGCAAAATAAAGGAATTTTGGTGAAGATATTTATTTATTGTATGTACTCAAAATGATACAGAAATCATATTTGGTCAGCACTAGTCATATAATCACAATGACTTTATGACGATGTACAAAAATTTAACTTCGAGATAACTGGTCACTTCCACATTTAATCTAAATATCGGGACCAAGTTTTAACATCAACATCAGTGGTTTTTCGACTTTTCCAATCTCGAGTTATCAGGTCTTTTATTAGTAAGATATTGAAGGAAAAATTGCCGGGACCAGCACTTGATCTCGAGATAACCGGATAAATCGAGATTACCGATCTCGACATAACGAGTTTTGACTGTACATGTGGCAAATTATTTACAAGTCTGGACATTAACTCAATTTAGGAAATTTTCAGGAAAGTTCTTTTGCTACCAATCAAGCATGCACTTCCTCATACAGAATCATCAGACATATATGGTAGTTATCAGTGGTCATGCTTTCTTTTTTTCTTTTTTGAATCAAACGTGACCAAAAATATTAGCCAGAAAATAAGCCAATTACAACAGTTTTCAGCCAATCTGGAAAAAAAAAATTAGTCAATGACAACAATGGCTAATAACAGAGTGAGCCTGGATCATACACACATGTATATCATCATTATCTGCAAATCCAGGAATACATACAGCAGAAATCATTGAATTTGATCTATTTCTTAATGTCAATCAATTTCCCAAAATTCTGATGCGATACCTTTACGTCACCTTTACTGCAGTGACTGGCATCCTGCTGGGTTTTTGTAGAGAAGAATTGGTAAGACTGCAATGTAACTTCAACATTTCTAGTATGTAAATTGAAAATTCTTACAACTATAAGGCGTAATCTGTGTACACTGTAATTATACCCATACGTTGAAATACTATTTACCACAAAATTTTCGCTCCTGGTGATTTACGCCCATTTACGTCAGAAAACATATTGTCCCATTGTTCACAGATTTTTCCTTCATGTTAGCAGGGAATGATTTCCTTGTCAACCCCTAGGGTATTGACAAGCTACACACGCTATAACATCACATTACAAATTTCAATGGTGCATGGTGTCTGTGGCATGTAGAATGCAGTGCATAATGTCAGATTTTGTTTATTTTATAGATTTACATATTTGGGTCTACATGTATTTAAAACATTGGAGAAAAATAATCAACCCCAACCTTGAGGGTATGCAAAGGAATCTCAATCCTCTGGATCAGATTTTTGAATGGCAAATCCTCGGCAAGCCTCAGGTTCGTTATTTAAGAATCTTACCCTTGGATTGTGATTCCTTCGACCTTTGTCATACCCTCAAGGTTGGGGTAGATTCTATTATTCACCCATCTTAGATTCGCCCTAAATCACCATAGTCTCATGGATGGCATGTATGCCATCAAAGCCCATATGCCTTAAACAGCTGTGCTAACATCCTCCCCCGAAAGTGAGAACTCTTTATGTCTATGTGTTTCTATACTCACCACTTTACCAGCTACGCTGACAACCTCCCCACTTTTTTCCTCCAAGTGAGACTCGAGTATTGTCTTTTGATCTTTTGGTTTCAGTTGAATCATTTCTTTCAGTTTCCTGCCAATCAGATCTTCCGAGTCGTATCCAAACAATTCGCAAGCCATTTCATTTGCAATTAGAATCTATAAAGTTAATGATGATGGAATACATAAAAACCTCTTGTCTGTTTTTGCTTATAAATACCAATTCTCTGTTAACCACCAAAATAAGGTGGTCACACACAGTGTTCCCACTACTTTTTCAGAATAGGGGTTTTTGTACCCCATGGGTACCAAAAATAGGGGTGCAAGGATACAAATCAGGGGTACATATACATAAGATTAAATCAAAAGCAAAAAAAAAAATTATTTTACTCATCTCGAACCCACCTCCAACCCACCCTACCCTGTTTATAGACACAAGTGTCTATGGATCTGATGTAGATATTTATAAACTGTGACATTACGTGTGGATCATGCACTGTGTTCCAACACCTATTGACAACTACCGATGTAATGACTTTCATGTTATGATAACATTGGGATTCAAGAGTATTTGGATACTGTGTCAAAATTGCATAATCAAAATCTGTAAAGACTTCAATTCACTCCTTTATCTTGGCACCCTACTGTGAAGTTGAAGTCTTCAGTCAGGACACTGCAAATTATGTACATTGGAATGTGGCTTTCAACTGATAAGAATCATGCGGCAGTCTTTAAAGTTGGGAAGGTCTTGGCAAAAGTGTTATACACACAAATAACTCTGAATTTTGAGGATTGTTTTACACATGCTATAGTCACTGACACTGTTTACAAAGTAAGGATTGGACACAGGGAACTGACATCACTGTAGGGTTAACATCATAATGACAATATAATTGATAATGTGATAGCCGTCCACTACACGTGAATGCACGTAGTGTGTTTTGTTTTTGTGCGTGTTTTGTAATGAAACTGCGTGATTCACGCAGGTTTTTGTGTGTGTGAGAACACTGGTCACACAGTCTTCAATTATCATGAAAATGTGTGTACATGTTGATATGCATGCTAAAAGAGAATATATACATGAATTATATGAAAAATAAATAACCACTGCCATGGTAAGTTTGGTAACCAACCAAGACCAATTTTCAAACACATATGTTTTATTAATATGGAAACTACATCAGCTGTATGTGAAGTGCCACAAATTTTGACTTATGGACTGACACCAATGTAAACACCGTTCTCTAGAGGGCCACAGGGCCTTGATTTAAAGTCACATCCAAACAAAATGTGTTTGTGAAACACAAATGCCCCCAGTCCCAACTGTATCACAATCCAAACTGAAAATATTAAAATGTCCTACATTTTGACCCTGCCGCACCCCAGGGGAATCTGATGTCATTGAAATGTGAGCAACCCTTAGATAAACTTACTGTCTAAGTTTGGTTACTGTATCACAATCAAAACTTGAAATATTGCACTTTATATGTAAGCGGGGCGGAAAAGCGGGACAGAATTATGGACAGACAGATGGATGATCCAAACACCCTTCTCTTCCCCAAGCACTCAGCATACCAAGTGAAAGTCTGGGATATTTCAGATGACACTTAAAAGTGAGGTCCCATGTTACAGAAGGTCTGGCATGTTACTATCTCGAAGCTGTATCATTGATTGCAACTTATATCTCTAGGACTCAACATTGTTAAATGTAACTCACAAACTATCTCCGAAGTCTCACTGTACCTTATAATATATCTCATTTGGACTCAACATTGTTAGATATAACTCCCAAAGTATCTCTGAAGTTGTAGCATTGATTGTAACTTATATTATAGCTCTCTAGGATTCAACATTATTAAACATATCTCAAAAATTATCTCTGGAGTTGTAGCATTGATCATAACATATAATATATCTCTCTAGAACTCAACATTGTTAAATATAACTAACAAAGTATCTCTAAAGTTGTAGCATTGATTGTAACTTATACTGTATCTCTTCAGGATTCAACAGTGTTAAATGTAACTCACAAAGTATCTCAGAAGTTGTAGGATATATTGTAACTCGTAATATATCTCACAAGGATTCAACATTGTTAAATGTAATGCACAATGTAGTCATAATATCTCAGATGATAAAACATTCACTGTAACTCAATATGAATTTCAAAAATTGTGACACTGACCATAAGTAAATATGAAGCTCTGATGCTTTACACTGACCATAAGTAAATATGAAGCTCTGATGCTTTAGCATGAGTTGTACCTCGAGACATGTCTCATATTTCAGCAAAGATTGTAACTCAATAGGCATCTCAGAAAGTTTCAGACTTCAATGTAACACAATCAATAAGTACCTCAGAAGTTTTAGCATTAATAGTACAGATGGCTTTGTTAGGGTTTCTGACAGTGGTTGGAAACACCACCCCGGACTGCCCTCCTCCAATATAGTTGTAAAATGACCAATTCTCTTCAAAGGACTGGTTTGAATGGACATCTGAGGGAACCACAAATGATCCCTTGCTGTGACCTGGACTAAAACTGACATCATTCAATCCTTTTCCTGTAATAAATAATATCAATAATTAGCAACTGGTTTATACCTGAGGGTGTAGTCATAGCAACTGGTTTATACCTGAGGGTGTAGCCATAGCTACTGGTATGTACTTGAGGATGTAGCTATAGCAACTGGTTTATACCTGAGGGTGTAGCCATAGCTACTGGTATATACTTGAGGGTGTAGCCATAGCAACTGGTTTATACCTGAGGGTGTAGCCATAGCACCTGATATATACATGTACTTGACAATGTAGCCATAGCAACTGGTTTATACCTGAGGGTGTAGCCATAGCACCTGATATATACATGTACTTGACAATGTAGCCATAGCAACTCAGTGCTCCAAGTTGTGACTAAAATGGTTGCATTTGCAACTAAAAACTCAAATTTACGACAAACATTTCAGGAAGATAGCAAAACTGACCAAACACTGGTTGAGTGCATTTCCATTCGTGTTTTAAATTTATGGGATATTTGAATCCATCTTTTTCGTTCAGAAATCGAAGCATCATGATTTTACTTTTTGGGTTCACAATCATTTGGAAGTCATCAGGATTTCATGAATCGAAAACTGCAAAAAATGGTCACTTAGCTTCGGAGCGAGCACTGGCTGACTCCAGATTTAGCGTACCAAAACAAATAAGCATGAACTAGTAAGCCTAATGAATCTGTAAAAAATACAGAAGTATTTTACTTATGTGTCGATGAGAAATCTAGTCTCAAGTACACAGAGCCCAATGCTTAACGCAGAGTGTGTACATCTCCTGCTGCTATGTGGTTTCACTTTCAGGAATTTCCATGTCAATCAATGTTACGTTTTTAAAACAAACGAATATTTTGTTGAATTTGTGAGGAGAACCCATCAATGGCGGACTCCAATTTCGCAAGAACTGGCTGTACCTCTTTTGCAAGAGAAAGCATTATTATTCATTTGTGATTCATCAGTCATTAGGTCCATAGAAAGGAGACAAAATGTGAAATGTAAGGAGAGGGGGGGAGGTCCAATGTATGGTAAAATTTATACCCCAATTTTCTTTTATTATAATATAAGCCCTGCTAGGTCATATTAAAACTTCCAAACACTGAATTATGTTTATCCAAATAAAGTGTTACATCAACCTGGTTGATTAACTCCCCAAAACGAAAGTAAATTCATTGAGCAGAAAATAATAGTTGGCCAAATGAACTAGAATTGGAAACCACTGAGGATTCATCCTAAACATGCTGTAAGTGTATAAGAACAAGATACGTTTGTGAAAAAAATGCCCCCAGTCCCAACAAATTTCTATGCTGGCAAATATGTATACTTTAAATATTGCAATGTCCTACATTTTGACCCCATCCCATCCCCAAGGGCATGTGGTGCCAGTGAAATGGGAGAAACCCTTAGATGAACTTGCAGTCCAAGTTCGGTTACTGTATCAAAATCGAAACTTGAAATATTGCACTTTTGTATGTAAGCGGGGCAGAAAAGTGGGACAGAATTACAGACAGATATGACTGATGGATGATCCAAACACTAGAGGCCATACTACAGGGCATAAAAAGAATAAAGAAAGAAACCTAGAAAATAATCAATTCTTGTTCTATTTTATTTCATACTACATAATATTATACCTAAATCTGACAATTTTAAAGTTGCTACACATGGTGATAGTCCTTTAATAAACGCCTTTGGATCATCTTTTTTCATTTTTTTTGTTGAGCATCAGCTTGATAGTAAAATATGGAACAAAAATAGTAGATCTATACAGCCAAATAAATGAAAAAGAAAATAGAAAAATATCAGAATATGTAAACATCACCACCTGAGGCCCTATGTATGTTATAGGACCAATATATTGCATATGGCGATTGCGATTAAAAATATTCTATATGGCAACTAAAATTTTTTAAAAGGTGGCTAAAATCTGAAAGTTGTCACCAAATTGCCAAAAACCAACTGCTACTTGGAGCACTGCAACTGGTATGCACATGTGGCTCTCACTGAATCCTTCAACTACAATGACCTTGGCAGTCTGATTACACAGTGTGTGTGTGTGTGTGCGTAGTTTTGTATATATTCTGAATACTGTTTGAAAAATATTGTATACCTGAAAAATTTTGCCTGTTTGAGGTTTACGAAAAGTATTCACTAAAACACTTGTCACCTATGAGAAATTTTATAGCTTTGGAGGCTGCAGTGACACATGGGTTTGACAATTTATTGGTTTACGGTGGATGAAAACAAACCATAAATAAAACAATACTGAAAACTGAGTTGCATACCAAAAAAGAAAAAAGAAAGAAATAATGAAAGACAAGTTGAAATGGAGAGCAGTTTAAAAACATTCTGCAGTCAATCAACCTCCCAAGATCAAGCTTCCAGTGTGAAGGTTTTGTTTACTTATTTTAACACTCTAATATGAAAACTGGCAAGTTCTTGACATCATTGAAGCATGTGAATACACATCTTTTCGAGTTTTTTTTTGGGGGGTAATATCTCTATCGCTGTTGTTGCTTTTATTTTTCATCATTTGATGAAAATTCACTTATTTGGTCGGCCTGATTATTTTGTATCATTTTTTATTAAAAATATACAAAATTTTTAATTCTATCAATTTTCCTTTGCAAATTACGGACAAGTGGATTTGTGATTTAGACAAGTTACTTTTTGATATTATTTGTCCAATGGGACAAGTGAAAAAAAATCCTGAATGTAGAGCCCTGTATGGCATGTATGTCTGTTCGCACTTCAATAATTTAGTTTGAAAATTATCTCACCTAAGGGCAAAAATTGTGAAAATGACAAAAAATTAAACGGCAGCGAAAATGTCCAAGACTACAGTAAACAATTACAAGAAGAATGTAGACACTACCTGAACCTGAGCATTTTGGGGTTTTTTCTTGACTCTTCTGACCTTTAGGCATGCTCATGGTTTCATCAAGACACATCCTTGTTTTGGCTGTTTTTGGAAATGACTGATTTATTTCAAACGAATCTTCTTGCTTTCCAAGAAGACCAAACTGGGTACCACGCTGTTGTCGCCCACTTCGAATTCTGTCTAGTGGAGTGGGGTAGGATGGCGTCCCAAAGGACATTTTGTTTCCAAATAAACCGGACCTCCCATATCTACTACAGTTTTGATTCACATTCAAATCTTGAAATCTCTTCTGTAAAACAAGCAAACAAGTCATGTTTATTTATTTATTTTGACATATATATATATATATATATATATATAATAATATATAATATATAATGATATTTACATATATATATATATATATTTTTTTTTTGCACAGTAATTAAATATTTCATGCGAGGACATAAAACATTGTTAAACTGACTGTGCAGGAATTTACTTAAGTTTTTCAATTCAAGAGTCCCTTGGACTGCCACACTGATATTTAACAGGCATCCCTGGCTGAATGGTTTGAGTATGAAGTTTTTTACTTCTAGTCAGTGTAGGATTGGAGCCCTGCTGATTTTTGTGAGAAAGTGAGAAGGTTTGCCAGTTTCATTGTGGAAGGCTGGCGGTCTCTTCCTGGGTATAGTAATAGTGTTTCTCTCCACCAACATTAAAAACTGGCTGCAACCATATAACTGAAAAATTGTAGAGCTTGGTATAAAACTCTATTCAAAATTCGGATATTTAAAGGAAGAAACAGTAAAAAGTAAAACTATAATTTTTTTAGAGTTGCATGAATAACAAGGATCTGCTTGCGAACTGAGTGTTCACATCAACCGAGTGTTCACATCAACCAAGTGTTCACATCAACCGAGTGTTCACATAAACTGAATGTTCACATTCACAGAGTGATCTAGAGTTGCCCATTTAAATCAGTCAACACTGTGTAACTTTAAATTAACTGATATTTAACTTACCGATAGTAAAATATTTGGTGTTGAATGCTGGGGCTTCTGATAAGTTGGACTGCTAGTAAATGATGTGAAAACACCGTCTGATGGTAAACTTCTTCTTTCATACTTTTTTGGAGTAAAAACTGGAGAGTACAGAAAGTCTGTGTATCTGAAATACCAAATGAGAAATATTTACAAACTTTGTACTTATCACCAGGGATTTTCCACACTGATTTGGGAATGGGACCAGGGCCGTTTGAATTGGGATTTTAGCAACATTTCATTGAAATTGGGAAATCTAGGAATGAACAGTGGAACCTCGATATTAAGACCTCTTACTGACTGGCTCAAAATGGTCTGATTAGTGAGGTGGTTTCCTGCCTAAGCAAGGTGGTCTTTAGGTGAGGTTCCACTGTATATATAACGCATGTTCTACTGTAAATGTGGATATTCCTGTGCGTTGTTAATTGCATGATTTTTTATGCAAAAAATATGCGGAAGGGGGGGTATTACATTTAATACATGGTGTCACACCTTACTGTTACCAGTCCTATATTAAACGATGATTCTTGGCACAACTGTGGGACTTATACGTGGGTGTAATTTACATGAAAATCTCTGCAATGCGTAATATTTCACGTTTGCAATTTAGTAATACATGTACACAACATTCAAACTTTAGGTGATGATTTCAAAGAAATATGTGCAGTATTTATTTTACTTAACTGCATGGAAAATCTACCAGTTGTCTACTTCAAATTGATCAAGTACTGGTAATATATAGACAATTGGGATTTCCACATCTTGAGTTTAACAATTTCCTTTAATTAAACACAAAGTAATTACAATGTATCATAATATAGTCAATCTTTTTTTTGGAAATTCTATCAATCTACATTGTATGGCTATATCTACCGTGGATGGGTACTACACTGTACAAATTTTATTAGAGTATGCCACAGGGATATTATTATTTTCAATGAATAGGCAT
Source organism: Atrina japonica (assembly GCA_030159075.1). Lineage (NCBI taxonomy): Eukaryota > Metazoa > Mollusca > Bivalvia > Pterioida > Pinnidae > Atrina > Atrina japonica. Next base: position 332,629 of record BROG01000405.1, on the reverse strand, counting down.
TTATGATCATCCAATCAGCGACTGTCTTAGATTTTCTTGTGTTCAAAATGGAGACAGATGATGTGAATACAAAAAACAATGGGTAGCTAAAATAAACTTGGAATTATGTCATGTCATAACTTAGGGACTATGGATTTATAAATCTAAAAGAACAAGAATGATAAGGCAGAAAGTTTGGCCTAAGTTGCCTTGGAAATATCAATCATTATTTTTGTAACAGTATTTTTTATCTATTGTTTAAAATCAGTCAATTGTTTACTTTTAATTCTATTTTTAATAGCCTCAATAAACAATCAATTTACTAAGTTATCAATTTCAGTAATTACAAATACATCTTTTTCTGTCAAGATAAACTTTTATGCCCATAAACTTCAAAAGCAAGGAATATTCAACCACTAAATTTAAGAAAGACAATATCACGAATGTGTGCTGCCATATAATGATATATCGATAGGTGCCAATGACAATGTGGCTAAAAATAGCCAAGTGACCTAGAAACTGACAGTGACAATAAGAATTCAAAATTTAATGTAAGCTTACTTGCATTATTCAAATTAAAAATTACAAAAACTATTTTTAAACGCCAGAAAATATTAACTTTGATACAAAAAAGAGTGTTTTTCATTGATATTCAAACAGGTGAAAAGAAAGTAGCCAAAATTTTAAACTTGTCCAAGCTTGGCAGGTTGGTGACCTGATACGTGCTCTGTTTATAATAAAATTGAAGTAAATATACAAATCTGGCTTTATGGTTGGGTAAGATAACATTACAAAAGTTAAATATCTGCAAAAAACGCAAATTGTTGGTAAGCATACAATCGAAAATTTAAATACAAAACCCGGCACATTTTACCCATTCAATTCATCCGCCATTTTCAAAGTTTACATGCGCATGCGCATTGATGGAATTTTATTATCGTCGTCGTGACAAGGGAGAACTCATTGTTCCGTTAATCATTCCGTAGACGACAGCAGTCTAAAAACAAAACCCTTTTTTCACAAAAGACTGATGTTTTAATGACGCCGTCAAAGTGAAAAAAATATATACGACATGATAGCTGAAATCCTAACAGACAAAGTTGAATCCACACTTTCGTTATGTAAGCGGCCCGCTTTGTATGTCAAAGGTCAATCCGGAACAAGCTCCTTATGCCCAAATTATAGTGTTTATGTCAAAAGGTCTAGGAAATAAAACATTTTTATTTTTTAATCTTGCATTTATTCTTGAAGGAGAAAGTGATGAATACATAGAAGCAAGCATAATTATTTACATACAGTAGTTAGTCTGTAGCGTAGCCGGGTCCAGAAAAGTGGAGGGGTGTGGGCACAACCGTTCAAAATAGTGACTGGATTACAGGGGAGGCGCCAGGAATTTTCAAAGAGGGGCGTAACTTTTATGGATTACTGGGGCGGATCAAGGAAATTTTCAAAGACGGACGTAAGTTGGGGGGAGTGACAAGACGCCATGCATTTGAAAATGGCGAGTTCTTGAGTGGTGTAGGAATCAAATCAAGAGGTGGTTTTTAAAGAGGTTATGTTTGAGCCTGTTGATATTAATAAAACTTGTTTTTACTTTTAAAATTAAAATTTAAACTTAGATTAAAACTCCTTTATGGAATGCATACCTTATCAATGGTATAGTAGATAATTTTTTTTTGAAAGTCTTTAATTTTTCGAGTTTTATAGAAAAATGAAAGGTTTTAATATTTTATCAACTAAAGGTGTCACTCTCTCCCTCATCACTGCACATATTTCTAATTGTTGGATTAATTGTGAGGATTGGATTAATTGGTAGACCGATGAGGTATCATCTAGCTTCCAGACACAAAAATCCTCATTCCATCGTGGTCCAGGGTATGTTTCCCAGAAATGTTCAATTATTAAAGCCCCGAGAGTTAATTATCACATTTCTACTCGTTTTCATTCCGACAAAAAAATCAAGTGCATATCCGCACAAATGCATGAGCACGATGAGGGAGTCCAGAAAATTTTTAATTTTTAAAAATTCTCGGAAGCCATTTTCTTTTTTCAGACGCGTTGATAATGTATAAAAATTAAAATAAGTACAATCATGACCAGGAAAAGATCACATTTTTTCACATCCATTTTACGTCACATATGAATGCATTTATTATGCGGTTATAGTAAAATCCATATACCCTGGCGGGGCGGAGTCTTGTGAACCTTTTTTGACCTGGACTTCAAAATCATTTGCATATTAATGGTGCACAAGAATTGTAAACATGCAGTCCGATCGATCGCTTAAAACGTGAATTTTGTAACAAGTGTATAAAATAAACAATATTTGAAAATGAACACTTGAAAGTAAAATTTCAATATCACAAAACTCATAACGAAGGTCGGACGGACTTTTTATAGTAAATATTTCGACAAGTCCTCAGTCAAGGCCTCTATTTTTTCAGCGAATATTATTACTATTTTTTCGTCAATTTAAAAAGCAAATATTTACAAATTAAAGAGCTATTTGAAAATTTCAATCTTGAATTGAATTTCTGATTGTGAAATGAATGCATGTGTGTAATTCCCCGTCAATGCATGTGCTATGAACCGCCCCTTACGCCTCCTTGAATCTACCAACGATGATTAACAGAGACGACGACAGCACGGATTTCGGAAAATCAATTATTCAAGAATTATACCTACTGCTTTGAAAAATTAAGTATTTTAAGAAATTGGGACTGTGTGATAAGAAAAATTACGTCAAAAAGTGGGGGCACAAACATACTTGTCCTACCCGTTTCAAAAGCGGGGGTGGGGCACGTGCTGTGTGTTGTCACATTCATTAGATAAAATCGACGTACATGTTTTTTTAGACTTAATGCTGCACTAACGCCGGTCAGTTACAGTAGACATTGCGTAGCCACAGTTACAGTAGACATTGCGTAGCCACAGTTACAGTAGACATTGCGTAGCCACAGTTACAGTAGACATTGCGTAGCCACAGTTACAGTAGACATTGCGTAGCCACAGTTACAGTAGACATTGCGTAGCCACAGTTACAGTAGACATTGCGTAGCCACAGTAACAGTAGACATTGCGTAGCCACAGTAACAGTAGACATTGCGTAGCCACAGTAACAGTAGACATTGCGTAGCCACAGTAACAGTAGACATTGCGTAGCCACAGTAACAGTAGACATTGCGTAGCCATGTACGTTCACTGGTCCAGTGCTGGTATAGTAAAATCCAAATAACCTGGCGGGGCGGAGTCTTGTGAACCCTTTCTTGACCTGGACGAGTTTAAATTTTAAGTTATAAATTATAACATTAAAATAACACTGACTAGAGTAATCGTTCCTACTTGTCACCATACATAATAGAGTACCCAGTGAGGAATAAAAACGTTTTTCCCGTTCAGCTTGTCATAACCGAAAAGTGAGTAGAATCTTCCGTATGATAATCAAAAGGTTACTCCGCCCCACCATCTTATATGAATCGGACAATGTTTCAAACAAGATACATGTCGAAAATGATTCCTTATATGGACATTCGGAGTGACGTCACATATTACAGAAGTTATCAATGGTTACACATAGTTTAAATACGACAACTGCCAGACCTACTGCAGTGGCAAACTTTGTTACATATTCCACCATTCTAAAGATTTACTCCTTTCGACTGGAAAAGATGGTCAACTTCACACATCCCTCTATGACAAACGAGACGATTTCAATTTCCATTTCACAAACTTCCCGTTTCTAAGTAGTAATATTCCATCTTCTCCCGCCTTTTTCCTTATGGTTCAACTAGTATGCTTCCCAGAAATGTTCAATTTTAAAAGCTCAGATAGTTTATAATTACATTGCGACTCGTTTTAATCTCAGCGAGTTAATTATCCCATACAATCCAAACATTGCATTAAATTGACTGAAATATCATTCACCCAAAGTAAAATGATATTCAACAAACACAAATACATGAGCATGTTAAGAAAGTCCAGAAAATCTTTTATCTTTAAAAGCTTTGGGGAGCCTTTTTCTGGATTCCAGACGTGTTGATAATATATAATAAATACATTTACATGTATATAATACATACGCCTATGGGTTTGGCGGCTTTTTTGTACGTTTGGTTGTTTGTACCTTTGTTTGTTTATACGTTTGGTTGTTTGAATGTTTGTTTGTACGTTTGTTTGTTTGGTTGTTTGTACGTTTGGTTATTTGTTTATACATCTGTATATGAAATGTTGATATGTTGAACATACCCTGGCATACCGGATCATTTGTGAGATATAAACACCACATGGAAGTGAATGAGGGATATAATTTACAATGGGAAAGCCGAGATTGAGACGTTTGTCAAATAGCTTGGATGTTAATTTCCTGTCTGTGTCTATATCTATATCAGCCGGATTATTTCAATTCAATGGACCATCATACTTTAATATTCAGGATACCTTTTATAAGTCAAATAATTGGCAAAATTTCAACAGTGTTTGATAGAGTTGTATGGAAATTTACAATCTGTGAGATTGACATTTCTGGGTTCCATAAATTAAGGCGAATATTGTCTGCATATATATATATATATATATATATATATATATATATATATATATATATATATATATATATATATATATATATATATATATATACTAGCTAGTGCAAGGTGAGTTTGTAGGTGCCTTGTCATTTTTAACTAACTGCCTTAGTGAATCACTGAAAGACTACCTGCATTATGTGACCTAAATGTATGACATGTACATGTATGTATAATATGTATCTCTTAAAAACATGTTTGATTGTATATATATATATATATATATATATATATAATATATATATATATATATATTATATATATATATATATATATATATATATATGGTTATTATATATGTGTGTTCTTATATTCTTGCTTTCCTCACGTATGTGCAAATGCCACACGAAAAAAACTCTCAACAAGTTGACTTAGTTTTAAATTATTATTTTCTCATACACGCATCTTTTAATATATAGTCTGCGGACTTCTCTAATGTGTAAGTATACGTTAAATACCAGAAAAGCAGTGTTGCGAGTGAATTTTTTGTTTTATCTATTCAATGTTGAAATTCTGAACTTCTCAAAAGCTCAGATAATACTTTTACAGAGTGTATTTTTAGACAGGTTTGGCAACACATTTATATTTATTATTTGGTCCTGTATGGTACACTTTTTCATTCGAAAATACAATGTATATCTGTATTAAATTCGAGCTCAACAGAAGAAGTCTGATTGACAGAAACGATGGTCTTCAGCATTTGTTTGGGTTTTTTTTCTTTTGTAAAACTTGTTGTTATATTCTTGTTTAACGTCCCACATCAGAATCTTTCACTCGAAGACGTCATCAAATGCTGATGAAGGACTTCAAATTTGGACATATGCTTGGCACATACCGCCATTGAGCAGTGAGGGTTCTTTAACGTAACGACAACTACTGTGACAAGGAACCTCGGTTTTTACTATCTCATGCGAAGGATTGTATTGTTAATTATATTCGTTGATATGCATTTATAAATAGGTCACTGTAAATGTTGTTATTGAATTTAACTGTGCAATGATAGGAGATCGTATTTCAAAATGGATTCCTCGTGATAAAATATTTTTATCTAGTGGCCTTGACAGTGACCTTCGTTTTTTTTTTTTTAGAATTTCTAAATCTTATTATCATAGATCTACATGGTAAATAAAACATCAAGTTAAAAAATTCTTTGCTACTTTACAAAATGGCGAATTTAGAACTATATTTTCCGCAGTGCGTTGGGTGAGAATATATACTGCAGTACTGTATTGTGTACATTGATAAAATGTGATGATAATTTTATTATCAGGAATAAAATGATGAATAAAATTGTTGTTTAATTGTTATTAATAATATATGTAATGGTTCCACAGTAGATATAGATCAATTAACATATTACACACTATTATGAATTGAAAATTCGAATTACGTAAAAATATTATTCTCTTTTGAAAATATCACAAAATAGGTTTTGGTCGTTAATTCGAACTCGTTAATGACCCAATCAAATCCGGGCATATCAATTTGAAAAAGATGTCCGGATATAAACACTAAACAATCTATAATATTTAATCATGAGCTACTCACTGAAACCTCCTTCATTTGTTAATTGAATCAGGGGTAAGAGGAACTAATAAATATTTTCCGAACTCATCTACCGTGTCAACTGCCACGCATGCGTGAACGGCACCCTGTTTCCCTAAAAATGTGGCATCATTGTTCACTGGGTACACGGGTTGGTGCCATATATTGGCGTGGATCTGCAGACCGAAGGATCCATCGAAGTAAAATGCTACGAAATCTTCAGGCTTCACGTTATCCCTGGCAACGCTAAGAGCGCAACAAACGCATCCTTGTTTTGTGGGAAAAATACCTGCCCCCCATCAGGATGATAGTTTGCTTCACGCACTAATACATGTGTCCGTTTACTTGGACACATTCCAAGTGGAAGCCTTCCAGTGACGTAATCACCACCCACAGCTTTATTAAGTGCCTTACAAAGATCTCCATCCCATTTGTAGATAAACTCTCCTGAGACGATGCCTCCATTGGTACCAGTTCCTGGACAAAGCTTTCTCCAACCGGAAGTGGGCCATAGCGTTATTTCTACTTCCTCGGCGTCAAAGTCGGTCACGATTTTCCCGTATTCTTTCAATGTTTCTTCATTTGCTCTAAGTAACGGCACTTGGTATGGGTCACCATTCTTCGAATTATGTGCATCATTATAACAGGCATATCCACTCATCTCTGTAATTAAATTGGAATTATATAATTATTAAATCATAGCTACCAAAGTAGATCAGCGGTTTCCGTCAGATGTATTTCAGTTATATGGTGGCAGCCAGTCTTTATGGTGGAGAAGAGAACCCGGATGAAATGTACCCTGCAATATACCACTGGCCACCAAAATCAACAAAGTTTCGATCCTATGCTGACCGGAAGTGAGAGATTTCATGGTTCAAAGCGCGATGCTCCAACCAATGGGCCCCTGTATTCAGTAATAAGCGACACACACTTGCAATATTCGCTTCCAACAAAATTCCCATCTGCTACAAAAATTACAAGTATGGCTTACCGCTTATCTATTATTTAATCTTTGATCAAATTAAAATCTGCAGTGTTAATAAATAGGAATCCTGGATGCCAATTGAATGGTGGACGGAATGATATAGATAGACCTACAGTAAACAATGGACAAACTCAAACCTATGGAAAATTGAGATGCGCAATAGGTATCATGGTGGAGTAAGCACTCCTTGTCGGATACTTTGCATTAGAAATGTTGTGCTAATTCTACTACTGTATAACCATCACATTCTAATGAAATGGACGAGCAGATCTTAAATGTTACTTACTTACTTATGTTTCTAGTAATTACTTCGTGAATTGAGCATACCTACCTCGACTTCAAACAATATTATAGAATTATTGACTTTGGTTAATATCATGCTTCGTTGGACCGATAAATCCTTATGTCATCCGAAACTAAAGTCAGTAATTGTTTTATTATATAACTATTTCAAAATTTCGGAAAAACCCAATATCTGTTCAAATTTAATGTTTAACTCCTCACAGTACGATTTTCAATATCTTTGGGCAGTTCTTTTTCATGAATGACTAAGAACGACGGATAAATGAGAGCAGATTTTTCATGGTTTGTGCATTTGATTCATCCAATCATATACGCTTAAACAAGTCGTAAAAGAACGGACGCACAAGAGGGCGACATAACAATCCACGGCCCTCTGGACTCTTCGAATGAATTAAAGTAGGGCCTCTGCAATTTTAAAACATTCGGATTTATCAATACAAATTGCCATAGTTACAACCAATCAACGGACGGAGAATCCACGAGCCATAAAATACTAAACAATCATTGACTTTGGTTGAGGGTGACATTATACAATTATCGACTTTTGTTGAGGGTGACATAAGGATTTATCCGTCCAAAGAAGCATGATATTGACCTAAAGTTTTGTGTTTTAGTGCAAATTATTACTTTATGTGAACAGTTTTAAAAATATTTCATGTTCATGAATATGACGCTCTTTGGCGTCACATTTATGCGATGGAAACAAGCTGAATAGTGAAATTGATGAGTTTTGACCAAATTTCAAACTTTTAAAGGTTTTTTTTTCATGAACAGCACAATCATGTACCAAAATTTTTTTTTCAAGATAAAAACTCTCATGATATTTTAAATTAATAATTGCAATATATCATTTTGGCACAAGGCTGTGCAGGGTACGAATTTTTTATCAGATGTTGTCATGGACTTTAAGATTTTCAGTTGTTACTAATCACAGAAGTAGAAAGTGATTGACCAGTTGGTTGTCGGCTACACAAATTTCTGAGGTGCCATAGATCCATTTATACTTTAATTTACTGTGGACCTCTTGCACTGGACTTTTTGTATTCACAAAAATGTGTGAAACTTTTTAAACTATTTTCGGTACATATGCCTAAAAGATATGTAACTAGACGTCTTACCACCTCTTTGACTGTGACTACATCACAGCAGGTGTAACTAGACGTCTTACACCTATTTGACTGTGACTCACAGCAGGTGTGACTGGATGTCTTATTACCTTGACTGTGACTCACAGCGGGTGTGACTAGACGTCTTATTACCTCTTTGATTGTGACTCACAGCAGGTGTGACTAGAGACGTTTTATTACCTTTTTGACTATGACTCACAGCAGGTGTGACTAGACGTCTTATTACCTCTTTGATTGTGACTCACAGCAGGTGTAACTAGACGTCTTATTACCTCTTTGACTGTGACTCACAGCAGGTGTGACTAGACGTCTTATTACCTCTTTGACTGTGACTACATCACAGCAGGTGTGACTAGACGCCTTATTACCTCTGTGACTGTGACTACATCACAGCAGCTGTAAAACTAGACGTCTTATTACCTCTTTTGACTGTGACAACATCACAGCAGGTGTGACTAGACGTCTTGTTACCTTGACTGTGACTACATCACAGCAGTGTCTTACCACTTACCACTTTGAAGTTTATGCTTTCTCTGTCCTCAACATTCATATTTTCTGTAAATATCACGGTGCAGCTGTAATTTAAACTGTGGATCAGTTTTACCAAGACTGAAACACTGACATCTTTTTTTTGCACAGAAAAGTAATAACTTAGAAAATATCGTCGTGTAAAAATGTAATATTGTTTTTTTATTTTTGAGAAGTTAAGCTATTTGTTCTGCACAATTATACATGTGACCTTAATAAATCATTGACAGTAAAATACAATAAAGATTAGAATATGTATATATAATTAACTCTTGCTAGAAATGTTCTTATTTTTGAATATATCTTCAAAGACTTTAAAACTATAAAATATTTAATTCAAATACATCTGTTATCATATTTGACGCAAATATCGTCATTTCGTATCGTAATATCGTCATTTCGTATCGTAATATCGCGTTGTATTAAAGAAAGCGATATTATGATGTCCCGAATCAGCCACCATACTTATACGATTAATATTCGGATTTATCAATACAATTTGTCATAGTTACAACCAATCAGCGGACGGAAGGTCCACGAGTCATATAATAAAAATAACTATTAACCTAATAAGTTGGTGTCTTTGTATTGTTTTACTGTTTACTGTTTATTTTAAAGAATTTATAAAGTGTCTTCGATACTTTGGGCCCTCTCTCTTCTGGTCATCGCAGGTTTGAGTCCCGCTGGAGCCTTAGCTGATTTTTTGTGAGAAAGTTTGCCAGTTTATTTTTGGAAGGTCGGTGGTCTCTCCTAGGTACAGTCATGGGACATAAATATTCACCACTTATGTTATTTTCTTCTTTGTTTTGTATAAAATGCCCACAGAATCCACTAATTTCAGCAATATTTCAAATATTTTATTTTTACATGAAGGAAATTGAATTCATATTTTTAATCTTTTTGAAATTTAGATATAATCTTTGTTTATTTTGAGAAAATAATGATTCTGGGGAGGATAAAACTATTTCAGGTAAATATTAGACTGAAAGACTAATTAGAAAATTTACAAAACTACTCTGTGAGAAAAATACTGTCAGTTCTGTAAATAAGCATGTTTTAGAAATATGAAATTATCCCACTATAAATTTATACAAATTTGACAAATTCTGGTATGATTTGTGGATCTTACCAGCATTTCATATAAAACAAAGAAGAAAATAACATAACTGGTGAATATTTATAACCGGGATCTATCCTCCACTGGCCGCCACCATAAAATCTAAATGTTGCTGCATGTGGCTTAATACTCTCTTCAGAATTTTAAAAAATAACATGCACATTGTTTTGCACTAGTGCATCTCAAGAAGTCATTTTGAAAACAATTGCAATTATTTTTCAGTTGACAGAATATTTTATGATCTGCAAGATTCCAGTACATGTACATGAAGCTAGACTTGATGTTGTCCCATTCAGTCTTGAAATTTTTAGTTCAATTTGAAATTTAAATTTAAAGTCTTATCTTGCATCTCCATGGAAATTAAAGTTTTTCTTTAAGTTCAGATGGAGTGAAATGAACGCAAATAATTTGTTTATGAATGAACCCATGCCAACGTAATTATCATGTTTCCACTTTTTGATTTACCAGGGGTTTAAACATGATGTAATGACTAAGATTATATGATTTGGTTTTAAAAGTCCAATCACGTGAGTGAATCAGATTCGGAGTTGACGGATATCTTGTTCCATGTGCAATACTTTCAAATGACTCAATGTGATCTCAAATAATTGGCCAGTATCTTTTGCACTCGTACTGTACAAAGGAGAATTACCGCAGCAAATAGAGCAGCAAATATAAATTATAAATTATACCTAGGAAATTCCTATCCCTATCTATTATAAAAACGAACCATGCTTTTTATAAACCACCAGGGCAGTGAAAATTGTCATAATAATTCTATGTATGATATCTTGTAGTTTGACATGAAATCGTTTACATGTTGCTAACAACTGCCATAATGAAAGTGCGGTAAGCAGGGTTGCTCTATACATTGTGTATATTAATGGCAAAATTCTATTACAAATTAGAAATTGTCGTGAATGATAATTGCAAATGTAATTAAAAGACGAAACAACAGTTGAACACTGTACGTTAAATACCTTAGCTACAGACTGTAGGTTCAGATCCAGACACTCCCTTTTCCGTTGTTCTGTATATTTACATACATCTAGATCTAGTCAACTGAATCTATTAATATATCATAAAGCAAACGCATCAGATTACAGAGTATGAGGAAAGTAACTTACCGTCTGGTGTGTTTTTCTTTATCTGAAATTCTTGGTTTTTCATAAAACATTTTATTTACAATATGCATACGGTAGGCCTATACCTTGACGTTTTCGCTCCCGTATAATTTTCGGTATTTTCGTCCTCAGATAAGAGGGCGAATTTAAAGTGAAAGTGAAGTTTGGAAGCCAAATAACCGAAGCACGGACATAAATGTCATACATAAAACTGGTGATTTAGGGCGAATTTAAGATCGGGCGAATATGTTTTCTGATGTAAATAACCAGGAGTATGTAGTATTTTAGACGCCGTTTTTCATGCACTTTAAGAGTTCTAGCACAACCAGTTTATATGTGAACAAAACAGTCCAAACCTTAAGATTATCAGCATAATTTTATCCATTATTGATTGTGAAATTTGGCCAGTTTAATAATCATATGGAAATAGCAAAAATATCGAAGAATATCGGGAACAGGAAACAGGAGTGATTATAATAAAACAACAAAAATATATTAAAAACATTAGTCTTAAATATCCAAATGAAGTTAACTTTAATGTGCACATAACAAAAGTATGGTATATTTCTTTGATTATCAGTTTGGATACCATTTGTTACTGCCTTATACATAAATTTATGAAATTGAATTTATTTTTAAACTTTGAATAAAGTAGAAATGAGTCGACCGATCCAGTGCACATAATTTAATCCCTACTTTATATATAATAAATATAAAAGATAGGTTCTTTTAAATGTTTTATGGTGTTCCTGGTTACCTCGAACATAAGGCAAATCGCACTTCGGAAATTATATGCAAATAGGTACGGCAAAATTTGCATTTATTTTTTGTTATTTAATGAAGAGAGTACGAAAAAGCGATCCAACAAAGTCCAATATATATAATCATATACATTATGCCGCTATCCTATTCGATAAGTACGGATGTCTATAAGGGTCACTTGAAAAAATGTCGTAATTACGACATACTATCTCGTAATTACAACATAACTAGTTCGAAATTACGACATAATTGAGTCGAAATTAATAGCATAATATTCAGCGTCAGTATATCGTTGAAATATAGTGTTAAACCCCTACTTACGGTATGTACCACAAGTATTAAGGTACAGGGTTATTATTTTCAACATCTACTCATGACAAATGTGTCATTTAATATTAATTTTGATCTGTATTTTGTACGAAGCTTTATGCCCGGTGTTTGGTCCCACATGGTTTAACACTGTAGAAAGATCGTTACAGTTTGTGTTTCAAACTAATCATTTCGACTTAGTTTTGTCATAATTACGAATGAGTTATGTCCTTATTACATCATTTTTTTTCAAATGACCTTTATAGGCTTCCGTAGATAAGGGTGTTGTCAGGATAAATTTCGCCCGGAAGTGACTGTTACTGGTTACGCTTCGAGAGATACCCGGATGCTCGGAAGCCCCATTATAGTATACAACGTTAAATGATATGGAACTAAGGTATGGTGGCTGATTTGTGCCATCTAGACTTTTCGCCCGGAAAACGAGTTTTCGAGGCGAAAAATTGAAAACACGCTAATTAGCGAGCTTTCGGGACGAATTGTTGCTAATTAGCTACTTTTCGCTCGGCGAAGCTAAAAGTCGAAAATTCGTCGAAATTACCTCTGTTTGTTTATACGTTTGGTTGTTTGTTTGTACGTTTGTTTGTTTGTACTTTTGTTTGTTTATACGTTTGGTTGTTTGAACGTTTGTTTATACGTTTGTTTGTATGTTTGTTTGGTTGTTTGTACGTTTGGTTATTTGTTTATACATCTGTATATGAAATGTTCATATGTTGAACATGCCCTGGCATACCGGATCATTTGTGAGATATAAACACCATATGGAGGTGAATGAGGGATATAATTTACAATGGGAAAGCCGAGATTGACACGTTTGTCAAATAGCTTGGATGTTAATTTCCTGTCTGTGTCTATATCAATATCAGCCGAATTTTTTCAATTCAATGGACCGTCATACTTTAATATTCAGGATACCTTTTATAAGTCAAATAATTGGCAAAATTTCAAGTGTTTGATAGAGTTGTATGGAAATTTACAATCTGTGAGATTGACATTTCTGGGTTCCATAAATTAAGGCGAATATTGTCTGCATATATATATAAATGTGACGAACCTGTCTATTCTTGCTGATATTTTTTTTCTTTGATCTATCATTTAGTTTATTATAATTTTATTTCTTTCTCATTTATTTTCTAATTACCTAACTTTAACAGTACTAACCTCATTGAACAGTTTTAATATAGCAAGCTTCGACAGGTTCCGCTTGATTACATTATGTCTTCAGAGGTACTTTTCTGTGAATTTTATTGGCTCGTTAAGTTATTCGGGTACTTCCGGAAAGTGTTACAATTATAAAACACATGTGACACAATGTTACGCTCTCTATTTCCCTTTCGTCGTCCTACAGATATGTTCGTGTGAGGGTGAACTTCATTTTTATATCATTTCCAATCCTTCCTGTCTGTTGCCATCATTTACTTCTACCACCTTAAATGACTATTTTGGACACTAGTCGTGTGTGTTTTCACGTATCTTGAGTATGTTTTAATGTTTTTGTTAATTTTATATTATAATTTTCTAAAGTGGTAATTTTGTCGTCGGTCTGACACGGGGCACGAGGCGCTTGTGAAATAGTTTGGGTTAAGTAAAAATAATTACTATTCATTTTCATACTTTATTTTTAGGAAGATTGAAATATGAATAAGTGTTATTAGTTTACTTTGACGGTTTTTATTTGGCAATGTGTGGCCAGTAAAACGTATTCCGGTATGTGACCGGTTTTTCACGTGTTCAAGTGTCCCTAGGCTTAGACCTTCGGACAGGTAATTTTAGACCTGTTATTTTTGTCACCACTTCGATTTTGTGTTGTCTTTGTATTTTGGTTCTTATTTATTTTGTAATAAATGTTCTAGTGTCTAAAGTCAATTTAATTGTCGTTTTATTTTTTGAAGGAGTTAGCCGGTCGGCGTTTATAGGAATCTGCAACCGAAAGGGGCAGTCGAACCCGTGTTTGTTTATATTTGTGACTCACCCGTGTGTGCGTGTGTAGTTCACGCTAGGGTGAAACGTTACATATATATAGCTAGCTAGTGCAAGGTGAGTTTGTAGGTGCCTTGTCATTTTTAACTAACTGCCTTAGCGAATCACTGAAAGACTACCTGCATTATGTGACCTAAATGTATGACATGTACATGTATATATAAACATATGTATGCATAATATGTATCTCTTAAAACAGGTTTGATTGTATATATATATACATACAAACATATGGTTATTATATATGTGTGTTCTTATATTCTTGCTTTCCTCACGAATGTGCAAATGCCACACCAAAAAACTCTCAACAAGTTGACTTAGTGTTAAATTATTATTTTCTCATACACTCATCTTTTAATATATAGTCTGCGGACTTCTCTAATGTGTAAGTGTACAATTAGTTGTATCGTTAAATACCAGAAAAGCAGTGTTGCGAGTGAATTTTTTCTTTTATCTATTCAATGTTGAAATTCTGAACTTCTCAAAAGGTAAAATAATAATTTTACAGAGGGTACTTTTAGACGGGTTTGGCAACACATTTATATTTATTATTTGGTCCTGTATGGTGCCACTTTTTCTTTCGAAAATACAATGTATATCTGCATTAAATTCAAGTTCAACTGATAAAGAAACGATCGTCATAAGCATTTGTTTTTCTTTTGTAAAACTTGTTGTTATATTGTTGTTTAACGTTCCACATAAGAATCTTTCACTCGAAGACGTCACCAAATTTGGACATTTGCTTGACACATACTGCCATAGAGCAGTGAGGATTCTTTAACGTGCCGACACCTTCTGGGACACGGGACCTCGGTTTTTATCTCATGCGAAGGATTGTATTGTTAATCATATTCGTTGATATGCATTTATAAATAGGTCACTGTAAATGTTGTCATTGACTTTAACTGTGCAATGATAGGAGATATGGCTTTCATATTTCAAAATGGATTCCTCGTGATAAAATATTTTTATCTAGTGGCCTTGACAGTGACCTTCGTTTTATTTTTAGAATTTATAAATCTTATTATCATAGATCTACATGGTAAATAAAACATCAAGTTAAAAAATTTCTTGCTACTTTACAAAATGGCGCATTTAGAACTATATTTTCCGCAGTGCGTTGGGTGAGAATATATACTGCAGTACTGTATTGTGTACATTGATAAAATGTAACGGTAATTTTATTATCAGGAATAAAATGATGAATAAAATTGTGTTTGATTGCTATTAATAATATATGTGATGGTTCCACAATAGACATAGATCAATTAACATATTACACACTATTATAAATTGAAAATTCGAATTACGTAAAAATGGTTCCACAGTAGACATAGATCAATTAACATATTACACACTATTATAAATTGAAAATTCGAATTACGTAAAAATATTATTCTCTTTTGAAAATATCACAAAATAGGTTTAGTCCTTAATTCGAACTCGTGAATGACCCAATCAAATCCGAGTATATCAATTTGAAAGAGGTGTCCGGATATAAATACGAAACAATCTATAATATTGAATCATGAGCTACTCACTGAAATCCCCTTCATTTGTTAATTGAATCAGGGGTAAGAGGAACTAATAAATATTTTCCGAACTCATCTACCGTGTCAACTGCGACGCATGCGTGAACGGCACCCTGTTTCCCTAAAAATATGGCATCATTGTTCACTGGGTACACGGGTTGGTGCCATATATTGGCGTGGATTTGCAGACCGAAGGATCCATCGAAGTAAAATGCTACGAAATCTTCAGGCTTCACGTTATCCCCTGGCAACGCTAAGAGCGCAACAAACGCATCCTTGTTTTGTGGGAAAAATACCTGCCCCCCATCAGGATGATAGTTTGCTTCACGCACTAATACATGTGTCCGTTTACTTGGACACATTCCAAGTGGAAGCCTTCCAGTGACATAATCACCACCCACAGCTTTATTAAGTGCCTTACAAAGATCTCCATCCCATTTGTAGATAAACTCTCCTGAGACGATGCCTCCATTGGTACCAGTTCCTGGACAAAGCTTTCTCCAACCGGAAGTGGGCCATGGCGTTATTTCAACTTCCTCGGCGTCAAAGTCGGTTACGATTTTCCCATAGTCTTTCAATGTTTCTTCATTTGCCCTAAGTAACGGCACTTGGTATGGGTCACCATTCTTCGAATTATGTGCATCATTATAACAGGCATATCCACTCATCTCTGTAATTAAATTGGAATTATATAATTATTAAATCATAGCTACCAAAGTAGATCAGCGGTTTCCGTCAGATGTATTTCAGTTATATGGTGGCAGCCAGTCTTTATGGTGGAGAAGAGAACCCGGATGAAATGTACCCTGCAATATACCACTGGCCACCAACATCAACAAAGTTTCGATCCTGTATGCTGACCGGAAGTGAGATATTTCATGGTTCAAAGCGCGATGCTCCAACCAATGGGCTCCTGTATTCGGTAATAAGCGACACACACTTGCAATATTCGCTTCCAACAAAATTCCAATCTGCTACAAAAATTACAAGTAGGGCTTACCGCATATCTATTATTGTATCTTTGATCAAATTAAAATCTGCCGTGTTAATAAATAGGAATCCTGGATGCCCATATTTTGAACGCATTTGAATGGAAGACAGAATGATATAGATAGGACTACAGTAAACAGTGGACAAACTCAAACCTATGGAAAATTGAGATGCGCAATAGGTATCATGGTGGAGTAAGCACTCCTTGTCGGATACTTTGCATTAGAAATGTTGTGCTAATTCTACTACTGTATAACCATCACATTCTAATGAAATGGACGAGCAGATCTTAAATGTTACTTACTTACTTATGTTTCTGGTAATTACTTCGTGAGTTGAGCATACCTACCTCGACTTCAAACAATATTATAGAATTATTGACTTTGGTCAATATCATGCTTCGTTGGACCGATAAATCCTTATGTCATCCGAAACTAAAGTCAGTAATTGTTTTATTATATAACTATTTCAAAATTTCGGAAAAACCCAATATCTGTTCAAATTTAATGTTTAACTCCTCACAGTACGATTTTCAATATCTTTGGGCAGTTCTTTTTCATGAATGACTAAGAACGACGGATAAATGAGAGCAGATTTTTCATTGGTTTGTGCATTTGATTCATCCAATCATATACGCTTAAACAAGTCGTAAAAGAACGGACGCACAAGAGGGCGACATAACAATCCACGGCCCTCTGGACTCTTCGAATGAATTAAAGTAGGGCCTCTGCAATTTTAAAACATTCGGATTTATCAATACAAAATTGCCATAGTTACACAACCAATCAACGGACGGAGAATCCACGAGCCATAAAATACTAAACAATCATTGACTTTGGTTGAGGGTGACATTATACAATTATCGACTTTTGTTGAGGGTGACATAAGGATTTATCCGTCCAAAGAAGCATGATATTGACCTAAAGTTTTGTGTTTTAGTGCAAATTATTACTTTATGTGAACAGTTTTAAAAATATTTCATGTTCATGAATATGACGCTCTTTGGCGTCACATTTATGCGATGGAAACAAGCTGAATAGTGAAATTGATGAGTTTTGACCAAATTTCAAACTTTTAAAGGTTTTTGTTCATGAACAGCACAATCATGTACCAAATTTTTTTTTTCAAGATAATAAAACTCTCATGATATTTTAAATTAATAATTGCAATATATCATTTTGGCACAAGGCTGTGCAGGGTACGAATTTTTTATCAGATGTTGTCATGGACTTTAAGATTTTCAGTTGTTACTAATCACAGAAGTAGAAAGTGATTGACCAGTTGGTTGTCGGCTACACAAATTTCTGAGGTGCCATAGATCCATTTATACTTTAATTTACTGTGGACCTCTTGCACTGGACTTTTTGTATTCACAAAAATGTGTGAAACTTTTTAAACACTTTTCGGTACATATGCCTAAAAGATATGTAACTAGACGTCTTACCACCTCTTTGACTGTGACTACATCACAGCAGGTGTAACTAGACGTCTTACACCTATTTGACTGTGACTCACAGCAGGTGTGACTGGATGTCTTATTACCTTGACTGTGACTCACAGCGGGTGTGACTAGACGTCTTATTACCTCTTTGATTGTGACTCACAGCAGGTGTGACTAGACGTTTTATTACCTTTTTGACTATGACTCACAGCAGGTGTGACTAGACGTCTTATTACCTCTTTGATTGTGACTCACAGCAGGTGTAACTAGACGTCTTATTACCTCTTTGACTGTGACTCACAGCAGGTGTGACTAGACGTCTTATTACCTCTTTGACTGTGACTACATCACAGCAGGTGTGACTAGACGCCTTATTACCTCTGTGACTGTGACTACATCACAGCAGCTGTAACTAGACGTCTTATTACCTCTTTGACTGTGACAACATCACAGCAGGTGTGACTAGACGTCTTATTACCTCTTTGACTGTG
This sequence comes from Atrina japonica, assembly GCA_030159075.1. Lineage (NCBI taxonomy): Eukaryota > Metazoa > Mollusca > Bivalvia > Pterioida > Pinnidae > Atrina > Atrina japonica. The sequence continues at coordinate 313,815 of BROG01000405.1, read as the reverse complement.
ACTACATCACAGCAGTGTCTTACCACTTCTTTGAAGTTTATGCTTTCTCTGTCCTCAACATTCATATTTTCTGTAAATATCACGGTGCAGCTGTAATTTAAACTGTGGATCAGTTTTACCAAGACTGAAACACTGACATCTTTTTTTTGCACAGAAAAGTAATAACTTAGGAATATCGTCGTGTAAAAATGTAATATTGTTTTTTTATTTTTGAGAAGTTAAGCTATTTGTTCTGCACAATTATACATGTGACCTTAATAAATCATTGACAGTAAAATACAATAAAGATTAAATATGTATATATAATTAACTCTTGCTAGAAATGTTCTTATTTTTGAATATATCTTCAAAGACTTTAAAACTATAAAATATTTAATTCAAATACATCTGTTATCATATTTGACGCAAATATCGTCATTTCGTATCGTAATATCGTCATTTCGTATCGTAATATCGCGTTGTATTAAAGAAAGCGATATTATGATGTCCCGAATCAGCCACCATACTTATACGATTAATATTCGGATTTATCAATACAATTTGTCATAGTTACAACCAATCAGCGGACGGAAGGTCCACGAGTCATATAATAAAAATAACTATTAACCTAATAAGTTGGTGTCTTTGTATTGTTTTACTGTTTACTGTTTATTTTAAAGAATTTATAAAGTGTCTTCGATACTTTGGGCCCTCTCTCTTCTGGTCATCGCAGGTTTGAGTCCCGCTGGAGCCTTAGCTGATTTTTGTGAGAAAGTTTGCCAGTTTATTTTTGGAAGGTCGGTGGTCTCTCCTAGGTACAGTCATGGGACATAAATATTCACCACTTATGTTATTTTCTTCTTTGTTTTGTATAAAATGCCCACAGAATCCACTAATTTCAGCAATATTTCAAATATTTTATTTTTACATGAAGGAAATTGAATTCATATTTTTAATCTTTTTGAAATTTAGATATAATCTTTGTTTATTTTGAGAAAATAATGATTCTGGGGAGGATAAAACTATTTCAGGTAAATATTAGACTGAAAGACTAATTAGAAAATTTACAAAACTACTCTGTGAGAAAAATACTGTCAGTTCTGCAAATAAGCATATTTTAGAAATATGAAATCATCCCACTATAAATTTATACAAATTTGACAAATTCTGGTATGATCTGTGGATCTTACCAGCATTTCATATAAAACAAAGAAGAAAATAACATAACTGGTGAATATTTATAACCGGGATCTATCCTCCACTGGCCGCCACCATAAAATCTAAATGTTGCTGCATGTGGCTTAATACACTCTTCAGAATTTTAAAAAATAACATGCACATTGTTTTGCACTAGTGCATCTCAAGAAGTCATTTTGAAAACAATTGCAATTATTTTTCAGTTGACAGAATATTTTTCCAGTACATGTACATGAAGCTAGACTTGATGTTGTCCCATTCAGTCTTGAAATTTTTAGTTCAATTTGAAATTTAAATTTAAAGTCTTATCTTGCATCTCCACGGAAATTAAATTTTTTCTTTAAGTTCAGATGGAGTGAAATGAACGCAAATAATTTATGTTTATGAATGAACCCATGTCAACGTAATTATCATGTTTCCACTTTCTGATTTACCAGGGGTTGAAACATGATATAATGACTAAGATTATATGATTTGGTTTTAAAAGTCCAATCACGTGAGTGAATCAGATTCGGAGTTAACGGATGTGCAATACTTTCAAATGCCAGCATCTTTTGCACTCGTACTGTACAAAGGAGAATCACCACAGCAAATAGCGAAGCAGCAAATATAAATTATATATCATAACTAGGAAATTCCTATCCATATCGATTATAAAAACGAACCATGCTTTTTATAAACCACTAGGGCAGTGAAAATTGTCATAATAATTCTATGTATGATATCGAAGCATGTGATATGATATGAAATCGTTTACATGTTGCTAACACATACACGAAATCAACTGCCATAATGAAAGTGCGGTAAGCATCTACAGTGTTGCTCCCTACATTGTGTATAATAATGGCAAAACTCAATTACAAATTAGAAATAGCCGTGAATGATTATGCAACAACAAGCTGAAGTTAATTGAATAATTCAGAGTTATTTTGCCTCCTCCTCTTGAGGGTGAGAAACTGAAAAAATGAACTGATACACAGTGTCAAAATGACTAAAAGAATATCCTAAAATAATCCTAATACAGAATAAAATGATATGCATGAACTGCTAAAGGAAAAATTTCTTAAAATAATTTAAACAGACACATGTAAGAGGTAAGTATATAAACAATGTATAAGGACGGTATGGTATAATCTATATTTTAGTATATGTCAAAGGACGAGGTGCATACGTGACGAATCAGCAAAATAGTAATTTGCACTGAATACACAAAATGTATCAGCAATCAAAGTATTTGCAAGTAAACTGATATCAGACTGTTCATTTAACACAATTTAACTTACTTTATGGGGGCTCTGACTCGCAAGATATTGTAAATATCTGAAAGATAGACCAGTACGACCGACCTGTATGGCACCCACGTGAAAACAACTCTGATAAAAATCAAATTCAAACCGGACAAACAATTCCGGAGACAAGACACCCCCTTCTGATTTTCAAAAGGAAAATCACTATATATTTCAAAATGAATGAGGATACGATATGATTCACTATATAATGACACGAACTGAGTTTGATTAACTCATGATGAACTCAAAGGTTAAATTTGGAAATACGTAAAACATTTATAAAAGATTGTCAAATTGTCAAAAACAGCCACAGTCTGCATAATTTTGATTTACCTATAGCACAATCAATTAATCGAGTAAAGGAACAAGTTTATGAATAGGCCTAGTGTACACACGGTCCTTCCCTCGATTCACACAAATTTCAACTTCGCGAACGCGTCCATCGGCCGATGGGAATGTTCTGTTCACGATAGCAGTTGGCCATGAATTTCTAGGATCATCAGGCTCCTTTAAAAGAACAACATCGCCATCTTTCAAATTTGGTTGGTCAGATGTCCATTTGGATCGTTGTTGAAGAGAAGAAATGTAGCCATTCTGTCATTTTATCCAGAACTCGTTAGCGAGTGTTAGCACATGACACCATTGTGATTTGTACATTTCCTTTGTTTCCATTGGCGGAATTGAATCCGACAGAACACCAATTTTATGAGTCAGCAGCAGTAGACACAGGAGCAGAAGTTTCATTATTAGTAAAAAGTGCTTCCAAAATCTTCCAATCAAGGCTAAGGTTATTAGTGAAAAACAAAATATTAGGACAGTGAATGGTCAGTCACTTAAGGTTATAGGTGCGGTAAAAATTAAATTTACGATGAGTAAGTTGACCATGAATCACAAGTTTTATGTCACAGATGGTTTGAACAGAAACTTTATCCTTGGTATGGATTGGTTGAGACAAAACGGAGTAAGGTTATACTTTGACCTGGGTTGTTTGAGAATAGGGAGAACCTATGTCAAATTTGAAGATGACACCCACATATCATCTATTGTAAGAGTGTCAAAAGCAACTACTTTAAGACCACAAACTAAAACAATATGTTTAGTTAAAACAAATAGGGCATTTAATAGGAGAAATACAGAAAATTTTGAAATATCAAGTATCAATGATGGATGTCTTTTAGGGGACCTAGGACTAGTAGTTCAAGAGTCAATAAGAAAAGTAACAGGGAATAGAAATATTCCAGTATTAGTTGTCAATCAAACAAACAAATATTATAGATTAAAAAGAGGTCAAGTGATAGGAAAGGTTAGAGCTTTAGAAATAGATGAGATACAAGTAGAATCAACAGCCTTAAGTACAGAAAATACGGTAGGAGATATAGATTCTTTTAAAGATATTGATGCACCTTCAGAGTATAAAAATAGTATTTTTAGTTTATTGCAAGAAAACAAAGATATATTTGCAAAAACAGATGCAGAATTAGGATAAAATGAAAATAGATACAGGAGACCATCCACCGATCAGAAATAGGAGAATGTGTGTGGACTTTAGATCCTTAAATAAGTTAGTGAAACCTATATCATACCTTTTCCTTTACCATTCATTGCTAGGTTAGGAAAAGCAAAACATTTTACAAGTTTAGATCTTAAGAGTGGGTACTGGCAAGTACAAATGGATGAAGATAGTTAAGAGAAAAACGCATTTACTTGTCACAATTGTTTATTTCAATTTAATGTGATACCTTTTGGGTTAAGTAATGCTCCTGTTGTCTTCCAAGAACTTATGAATATAGTATTACAAGAATGTGAGGACTTTGCCACTGCTTACTTGGATGACATCTTAATATTTTCAAAAGACTCAGAAGAACATCTTAGACATATTAGACATATTAGACATATTCTAATAGTGTTTGATAAGATAAAGCAGCATGGTTTAAAATGAAATGTAGCTTCTTTTAAACAGAAATAGAATATTAGACATATTAGACATATTAGACATATTCTAATAGTGTTTGATAAGATAAAGCAGCATGGTTTAAAATGAAATGTAGCTTCTTTTAAACAGAAATAGAATACTTAGGTTTTATTGTTAGTGACCAGGGAGTAAAACCTAATGAAATGAAAGTGAAAGCTATAAGAACATTACCTGTACCTAAAAATTTAAGAGGAGGATTTATTGGCATGTGTGGTTATTATAGGAGGTTCATTCCAAACTGAGCCTTTAATTGAGTTAACCAAGAGATATGCTAGATCAAGTAGCCGTTTATTTTCTCAAAGACAGTCTAACAGTGGTACCTTTGTTAGCTTACCCTGATACAAACAAGTCTTTTGTGCTATACACCGATGCAAGTGATACTTGTGTTGGCGCTTGTCTTACACACATTACAGAAACTGGAGAAGAAAAACCTATCTATTATTTGTCTCATAAATTAAGTAACTTATATTTACATGATGCCCAATTCTTGATACGCACGGATAGCCCGCTCTTTTGAAGTACTTCTATTAGATGATCACCATCATGCAAAACCAAAGAAAATACAGCAATGGGCTCTCTCTATTGCAGGTTACAACTGTGTGATTGAGTATGTAGAAGGTAGATTTAATTGTTGTGCTGACTTGTTGTCAAGAATACCAGACAGTCAAGAAACAATTGATAATTCTGAGTCAGAGTCAGATACAGAGAAAGAAATAGATGACAGATTCTTAGAAATAGGAGCACTAAATTCAAACAAGTCCATACCTAAGAAATAGGTTAGCTGTAAGATAGATCCACCTGATGACTTAGTTAAACCCTTTATAGATCTACCAGGGGATATACACATAAAGGTAGAACAAGAAAATTATGAGAAAATAGCAAATCTTAAAGTTCAATTGGAAAATGGAGGGGCCACTAAGAGAGAACAAAACATTTAATGGTGATAGACGGTTTTTTATACTTTCTATCACAACAAGATTCAGAAGATCTAACGTTTAGACTGTATATACCTGAAATTTTAGAAAACATTGTCATTAAGCAACACCATGATTTTGCTTGACATATGGCAGTAGATAAAACATATGACATTATTAGACTTAAATAGTAATTCCCAAAAATGTATCAAAAGTTGCACAAATATGTAGAACAATGTGTAACGTGTCAGACTAGAAGCAAAAGAAAAACACATCCACCTCTTAAGAAAACGGATATTCCACCCTATCCTTTCGCTAAAATTGGTTTAGATCTATCAGGACCATACCCATTCACCTTATCAGGTAACAAATACATCGTATCATTTATAGATCTATATTCTGGATGGCCAGAAGCTTTTAGTGTACCTGATAAATCAGCTGATAATATTGTCCATCTAACATTAGAAGAAATGTTTCCAAGATATGGCTGCCCTCTTCAGATTAACATTAAATTCAGCTTTTGATAACATGTGTAAGAATAATTTCACAATGTCACATCCTAAAATAATCCTAATACAGAATAAAATGATATGCATGAACTGCTAAAGGACAATTTTTTTTAAAATAATATAAACAGACATATGTAAGGGGTAAGTATATAAACAATGTATAAGGACGGTATGGTATAATCTATATTTTAGTATATGCCAAAGGACGAGGTGCATACGTGACGAATCAGCAAAATAGTAATTTGCACTGAATACACAAAATGCATCAGCAACCAAAGTATTTGCAAGTAAACTGATATCAGTCTGTTCATTTAACTTACTTCATGGGGGCTCTGACTCGCAAGATATTGCAAATATCTGAAAGATAGACCAGTACGACCGACCTGTATGGCATCCACGTGAAAAAAACTCAAACAAAAAAATCAAATTCAAACCGGACAAACAATTCCGGAGACAAGACAAAGATATTTGCAAATGAAATTAAAAGACGAAACAATAGTTGCACGCTGTACGTTAAATACCTTAGCTAGAGACTGTAGGCTCAGATCCAGACAAAGCACTCGGGAACTTCCTTTTCCGTTGTTCTGTATATTTTTTACTTAGATACAAACTGGAATCATAAATGTTATTAAATATTTACATAAAAGCATAACGCATCAGATTACAGAGTATTTGAGGAAAGTAACTTACCGTCTGGTGTTTTGCTTTTTCTACATTCCCATTTCACAATATGGGCAGTATTTGGGTATTGGAATTAAAACACCTATACCTTGGCATTTTTCAAGCCCTCCCGTATAATTTTCGATATTTTCGTCCTTAGATAAGAGGGCGAATTTAAAATGAAAGTGAAGTTTGGAAGCTAAATATTGGAAAGGACCGAAGCCTCAAGGACCATAAATGTGATCTATCGCATAAAACTGATGATTTAGGGCGAATTTTTAATTGATGATAAGGGCGATATATGTTTTCTGATGTAAATAACCAGGAGTATATAGTAATTTAGAAGCCATTTTTCATGCACAATCAGTTTATATGTGAATACAAACGACGACAACAAACCATTTAATTTTATTACCATATAGTGTTGATCATTATTGTGAAATTTTGCTAGCATTTTTAGATACTATGTCTTTAATAATCATCTGGAAATAGCAAAAATATCGAAAAATATCGGGAACAGGATACCGTAATGAGTGATTATCAACCACGATGTGTGATAATAGAGGTGGGATGATATATTTTATCTAAAATTTATTAATTTTATTTACTCATAATAATAATGATGCAATAGTGATTCTGTAAGTTTGAAGTAATTTTCAATTCAATTAGTCCATCACAAGGAATATCACCAATATACAGTTTCGGTGTTTACATGTGTCTAACTTTTGTAAGCAGTGTGTAAACCTAAATGAGGATGGTACTAATTAATTAAATCACACGTGATTAGTCAATCGTATATGAACAGAAAGTAATCTACAACGATGAAAAAAAAGTTTTCATAACTTGTGCATTCATGTAAAATACATTTAAGGGTTACCATATGGCTGTTTTACAAAAACTGACAGTGTATCAGCGATTCCCCAGTCAGAAATGAAGGCATCGGCCGAGCAGGGGAATCGCCAATACCCTGTCAGTTTTTGTAAAACAGTCACTAATAAGCCTGATCTAATGCGTGCACATTTTAAATTAGCATTTTAATGACAGAAACGACATGACACGTTGACTGATGCTGGCTCCAACCTTTATCTATGACCAAATGACTATGTTGAGTTTATGCTTGTCAGGAAGGGGACACAGAGGCCAAAACGGACATTATGGGACCATATTTGCTATTGACTGCTGGGCTTAATGGGAGTTTCTGAGACACGTCCAAGATATGGGAGGTAGAGCTGGGCATGACCTGTAATTGCACTATACTATAGGCTATGCCCACCTCTGCCTCCAATACCTTGGGCGTAGCACAAAATCCCCTAGTACGCCCAGCAGTCAATAACAAATATAGTCCCAAAATGTCAGTTTCAGACCATGTGTGCCCTTCCTGAGGTCTAAGGTAGGCCTATATGTAGCATAATGCATATGATAGGCCATGCCCACCCCTACTTTCCATACCTTGGGTGTAGCTCAAAATCCCCTAGTAAGCCCAGCAGTCAATAACAAATATGGTCCCAAAATGCCAGTTTTATTCCCTTTGTCCCCTTCCTGAGCGTCTAGGACATATGTGGCATAGTGCATGTGAGAGGCCATATTAATATTTTTGTAAATACTACTACTGTCCCTTTAAATAAATGTTTTTAAATCTTAATTGGGGTCAAGGGTTTAAGCTTCGGCGGCTTGCATTTCCTGTACTTCGGATGAGACAGTTAAAACCGAGATCCCGTTTAAAAGTAGGTGTCGGCACGTTAAAGAACCCTCACTGGCTTCAATGGCCGTAAGTGCCGAGCATAGGCCAAAATTTGAAGACCTTCACCGGCAATTGGTGACGTCTCCATATGAGTGAAAGATTCTTGAGTGGGACGTTAAACAACACTACAACAACAACAAACTTAATTGATTGACTTTTTGAATACAAGATATATGTTTGGAAACATCTAAAAGAATGTTTGAAATCATCTAAAGGATCATTATGACAATATACCAAGGTCTAAGTTGAAGTCACAGTTTCCCCAGTAAATGGATACTATCAGTGCTCATCAAGTTTTGGATATTTTCTACTTTTACAAGCAAACTTGGTAGAAATTATCCCCATGTGTAGGCGCATAAAATTTGCGAGTGAAAGGGACTAGAAACTGTAGCGGCTCCAAAATGTGTTTCAAAACATCTTTTTAAAATATTCTCCTCATAAACCAATTGCTAGCATATCCCCACTGTATTCAGCTAGTTATCACAAAAACTAGTATACCTTAACGTGATAATAAACTTTCGATCTTACTATATGTTATTCTGTGACGGAGTGCCTTTAACACCTAGCTTTGGACTGTCTGAGCATGGCATTTAACTGTTGACTGAATGGTCAACGGTTCGAATTCCGCCGATGACAATTTGTTCATGCCTCGGTCTTAGTCAAGGCAGTTAATTTGCTCTGTTAAGTTGTATCCCAATCGTAAGTATACCCCTCCGTTAGCGGTCAATTATCTAGCGATTCAGTAGATTACCAATGATCCTTGTGTCAGAAATACTGTTTTGTTTGTTTGTTTATTTTGTTTAACGTCCCACTCAAGAATCTTTCACTCACATGGAGACATCACCAAATGCCTGTGAAGGGCTTCAATTGTTTGGCCTATGCTCGGCACTAACGGCCATTGAGCAGTGAGAGTTCTTTAACGTGCCGACACCTATTGTGACACGGGACCTCGGATTTTACTGTCTCATCCCCGAAAGACAAGAAACCAATCTGCCGCCGGCTGCACTCGAACTCATGACCTCACGATCAAGAGTCGAGCGCGCAACCGACTGAGCCAGGCCGGTACAGCCCTGGTACAATACGCCCTGCATGCAATAACCATTTCATCTCCGAAACATTTTTGCAGTCATACTAATTTTTCTTATTTTATGAGAATGTTTTTAAGAATGATGCAATATAACACATAATTTGCCAATTTTTTTGACTAACATTTTTATTTCATAATGCGTTGAAATAAAAATGTTATTTATCAAAGATTGACAAATATCCGTTATTCATTTGGCGAATGTATCAGCGTTGAAACAAACAAGCAATATGTCATTTTACAAATTCATTTCCAATAAACGGTCATAAAATCAAGCGTTCGATATTTATTTCCGATTAAAATTTCAACAATTAAATGAAAACAATTAAAGCAAATTATTCCATTATACAGAGAGCTGCCATTACTTATTTCGGGGGTTTTAATGGAACTGATAAATACTTTCCAAATTCTTCAGCAAAGTCAACGAGTACACATGCGTAAACTGCTCCTTGTTTGCCAAGAAATGTTGCACTATCGTTTATGGGGTAAACCGGTTGATGCCAAATATTTGCATGTATTTGTATCCCAAAAGATCCATCACAATAAAACGCTACAAAGTCTTCTGGTTTGACATCATCGCCTGGGAGGGCCAAAAGTGCTATAAATGCATCGCCATCTGGCGGGAAAAAAACCTGCCCGCCATCTGGGTGGTAATTTGCTTCACGTACCAATACATGTGTTCTGTCATTTTGCGCCACATTTGCAGGAAGTATCCCTGTGACGTAATCTCCCTCCTCAGCTTTATTTACGACTTTGGAGAAATTGTCCTTCCATTGATAGATAAATTCTCCTGACACAATGCCACCCATCGTGCCAGTTCCGGGACACAATTTCCTCCAACCAGCAGTTGGCCATGGAGTTATTTCCACTTGCTCTGCGTCATAATCTTTCACAATTTTTCCATAACCTTTTAACGTCTCCTCGTTCGCTACCACCATGCGAACAGGATATGGTTCACCATACTTCGGGTCAAATGCGTCGTCAAAATTAGCATATCCAGTGCCCATTTTCTCTCTAAAAATAGATGTAATGGAAATGTACAGTAGTATATGTTAATATTGTTGTCCCAGAACATAATATCATTAAAAAGAGGCATAATCTGTAGTTTTCCCCCTTTTTACTGCTTAGATTGATATACAATATACAAAAAATAAAAAAAGATATACAAAGGCATAAAAATTCCTAAATCCCTATATATTTTGTGAAAATTGCTTCAGAAACCCGGGTTTAGCACTTTTCACTTGCAATTGAAACAGTTTTTAACACTCAACCTTACAATGTGTAAAAGTATATGAATATCACACTGGACCTTACCTTATTTTCACAAAATATATAGAAATACAAGATTTTTTTTATGCCTATGTATAGCTCTTATTTGTTATTGTACATCAAGTACAAATAGTAAAAGTACACAAAATCGAAATAATTTTTAGGTGGAGTACAACATTTAAAGCCCCCTTCTTTAAAAATTTTATATTTACATGTTCTCCTATTCACTCTATAGATCTACATAGGTGTGTTCCCTGCATCTAGTAACCCGCGTTTGATATATACATGAAATGGAATTACTTGTGAGACTTCACGCTCCGGCGATACCCTGTGTCTTATGGGGCGCCGTTTTACTTTTTAATACCAGTTAGTGATATCACTCTTTCGAATAGGTGATGTCACTTATTGAATTAGTGGTATCCATTAGTAATCCTGCGCCCCAGTGTCTCCGTTCTGTCAGCCACTTCGCGCCCTATTACCTCGTAGAGATTAAATGAGTGTGTTATGTATACCTCGCCGCTATTTCGAATTTTCATTTTCTTCTTTAAAATATTATGTTGAACGTCTTTAATAATGAACAGCAAGTAAGGAAATGTGTTTAAATGAAATTCTAAAATAAAGTAGAAAATAAAAAACTTAACGCTGTGGACTATTTTATTATCTGCCATGAAGATACCGTAAGCCTTTGCCTTAGCAACATGGACTAAATGTCCCTGCAATGGAAAAACAGTCGAATACATGTAAATATATGGTTTGAATTGCATTTTATTGCCTCTAAGTTTTTTATATCTGAAATTGGGATAGGGACATTTTCAACATGAAGCGATTCCGCAATTCAATAAAAATGCCCCAATCCCAATTTCAGATATGGAAACATAAAGGCAATTAAAAATGCCATTCAAACCATAGCTATAAATTTCTGACCACAGGATCCACACACACACTCACTCACACGCGCGCGCGCGCGCGTTCAAGAGACGGTATTTTTCTAATTAACAATAAGGTCCATAGTAACTGCGAAACATCAATAGAGAATGTTTACTTTCAAAGATAATCAGTATATAGGCTTTAACTTGGTTCCTTTGGTTTCGTTTTGATTGTTAAGTGGTTTATTTTGTTTCTATAAGAGGGGTTATTTTTAATATCTCTTTTTTAAAAGTAACATATATCTACTGTTTATGTTCATGGTCCATCCATCAGAAGTTTAGCAAATTACAGCCAAATGTATAACACCTTTGTTTTGTACTTGTAAAAATATCGTACAATAATTCTCTACCGTCTGAATTACCTTACCATGACGCAAGAATACACGCCTCGGGAGTAAAATTGATCTACATTGTACTCCCAAATAGAAACAGAGGTAAAGATGATACGAGCATTGTAAAAAATAAATATGATATGTAATATGATATGTAAGTATTCCAAAATTTATCGTTTCACATGGTAGCCTCCTATTGTCCGATTCACATAAGATGTCGGGGCGGAGTAACCTTTTGATTATCATACGGATGATTCCACTCACTTTTCGGTTATGACAAGCTGCAGTGACGGGAAAAACGTTTTTCTTCTTCACTGGATACTCTCTTATGTATGGTTACATGTAGGGGCGATTACTCTTGTCTGTGTAATTTTAATCTTATGCTCTATTTACCTAAAATTTAAACTCGTCCAGGTTAAGACTGGGTTCACAAGACTCCACCCCGCCAGGTTGTATGGATTTTACTGTATTGTTTGTTGAAACCATAATCTTTTTAACTTTGGCCAGACGAATTATACATGGCTCACTAAACGAAATACATGACGAGATACACTGAAATGGAAACGTGTCCTTTAGCATACAACCAAAGTTGATTAAACAGACAAACTCGAATTTACTGAGTTACAATAACGGTTATTCATAACTATGTTTTACCAACCTAAGATCTCACCATGTTCTAATTGGACACAAGTTCAATTAACCCGATGTCTACTGTTTTTATACAGGAAACAACTAACATTGCAAAATTAAAATCCATATCTGTCATGTCTTTTTGCATTAATTGTACATGACAATCCAAGTGAATGTTACATCCGTGAGGCCCGAACGCGCTAAAATGTCATACGGAATCCAATGTGAAGATAATTTTGAAGTAGATAATATTACATTTAATTACTTACTAGCAGGTTCCTTTCTGAAGCTGATGTTCAGAAAAGAGTGGTTTTACCTTGCTAAAGTACGCCTACATTTATTATTTGTTTGTTTATTGTTGTTTAACGTCTCACGCAAGAATATTTCACTCATATGCAGACGTCACCAAATGCCGGTGAAGGGCTTCAAATTTTGGCCTATGCTCGGCACTTACGGCCATTGAGCAGTGAGGGTTCTTTAATGTGCCGACACCTACTATGACACAGGACCTCCAGTTTTTACTGTCTCATTCGAAAGACAGGAAACCAACCTGCCGCCGGCGGGACTCGAACTCACGACCTCACGATCCAGAGTCGAGCGCGCTACCAACTGAGCGCATCTCCCTACATTTATTATGCATATAAAAAAAAAATATTTTACACTGTTGATAACAACATCTTATAGTAAAACTACTTTAAGACGTTTCATTTCTGGTTTTCACATCTGCTTTTTAGGAGAGTATTTCATTTAATTTTAAACCAGAAGTATGAAATACGTTTTTTTTTTCACAGAGATTGGGAAGGGTTGATAAACATAAGTTTTTATTTCACAAAGTCGTTTATTTCCTTATACCCTTACATATGTTATCATATAGAAATATGAAATAACAATTCTTTTATCAGTATTTAAATTCTAGTTTGATTTAACCGAAATGTAAATCTTATTGAAAAAATTACAAAGAGAATAGCTAACTGCGACTGTTCTAGAGAGTACTTGTTACTCAGTTGGTAGTGCGCTCGACTCTTGATCGTGAGTTCGAGTCCAGCCGGCGGCAGGTCGACTTCATGTCCTTCGGATTAGACAGTTAAAGACCGAAGTCTCGTGTCAAAGTAGGCGTCGGCACCTTAAAGAACCCTCATTGCTCAGTGGCTGTAAATGCATAACATAGGCCAAAATTTGAAGCCCTTCATCGGCATTTGGTGAGGTCTCTATATGAGTGAAAATAAATATATATAATACAGGTTGAAAACTAAAACTATCGTTGATTCTTATCGAACACGATCTTAGTAATTATAAGTTTACGGCATATGAATACTGGTCAGTCTAGTATTGTGTCCAGTAACATGGCTTGCATGCTTTTTAGCTTATAGGTATTTGCTATTAGCCCATTCGAGCTCAAGACTTTGTGTTGTAAGGATGTAATATTTCCACCCGCCCATCCAAAGTATATGCTGTTGCATTAACATGCTTACATTTTCTCTATCGTATTCACAATCTGACATTGTAGATGGACTGTATACATGTTTATGATTCGTATGTATTATATAATATTATGTACTTCATGTGCATATTATTATAGTTTGTGTAATAAATATTTTTCTCTACCGTATTCACATTCTGACATTGTAGTTGGACTTAACATTTGTGTGTATAATATATTTTATATATGTACTTCATGTGCATAAATTATATGATTATGTAACGAATGCGCATGTCTTGGAGCTATTATTCATAATAATGTTTTGTTTTCTTTTGAATGAGAGCCGGCCTGGCTCAGTCGGTAGCGCGCTCAACTCTTGATCCTGAGGTCGTGACTGTTCGAGTCCAGCCGGCGGCAGGTTGATTTCCTGTCCTTTGGATGAGACAGTAAAACTCGAGGTCCCGTGTCGCATTTGGTGTCGGCACATTAAAGAACCCTCACTGTTCAATGGCCGTAAGTGCCGAGCATAGGCCAAAATTTGAAGCCCTTCACCGGCATTTGGTGACGTCTCCATATGAGTGAAAGATTCTTGAGTGGGACATTAAACAACAATAAACAAACAAACAAACAGACATCTTTTGAATGAGGTTGTAAATATTTTATGTTCGGTTGAGACTCGTCGAATTTAGAACATAAATATATAAACAGTAGTTGCATAAATGTCTAGGAGATTACATTGATTAATTAGCATATAACTCAGGGCTATGTTAACCTATAGAATGTGTGGCGAATATGCAAATCACAAACGATCATAATATTATTACGTATGGTCGACACGTTTCTCTCGTATATTAATTAGGCCTACTATCTTATTTTCAATACAGGTAAATTATAGTCTAAGTCAGATTGAGTGCGTCCAGTCATTTTGGCTGATTAAATAAATGGTTGATTTTTACCTGTTAATTTTAACTAAACGGTATTCTAGGTATTCTGTGTGATTTCTCGATGCCCATGACAAATTAATCTTTTCTATTTGAGATATTCACAATCAATGTGACTTAGACTATATAACGTGAAGTAAACATAACACAAAATATCTTCATACATGACATAGACAGTATTAAATAGTGTTTCTTAATCATTCATACGTGTGTTAGTTTACATGATCAAACAATTGAGTTACCTGTTGCAGATAAATTACCTTTACGTTCTATCTAAATATAGCTATTCTTGTTGTTTACTTCGTCAACGAGAAAAAAAAAGTATAGTATTTGTAACAGCTAAAACCAAACACGGTTTAGTTACAACATTGCGACAAATGATCCGGAATATGCATTTGTTACCAATGTCACATATTCTCGCAGCGTTTGACAGTTCTACACAATATAAAAATATATCTGGCTCATAACCGTATTATAATAGGAATTAAATATCTTGTTATTATCGTCTTGAGCATTATAATTCTGGTATTATGTGTATAATATTTATAACCACTAGGTCGTTACAACTGCTGGTGGACCGTTTGTACATAAACCTAGTACCTGGTATTTCAATACCAGCTGATAATCTTACACTAAAGTAATATTTGGCAATGATAACACCATTTAAAATTCTAAATTCTTCTAAAGCTAATATAGCCATCTTTTTACAGAGGTTACTCTTAGACGGATTTTGGCTATACGTTTAGATATATTATACTATATTGTCTGATACCAATTCTCTTCGGAAAAACTATAACGAGCTGAAAGCAACTATTCGTAATGATTTTCAAAAGTTGTAATTACTCTACCTTTAAAGAAGATTAGAAATTATTTTGTTTTCGATCTTTCATTAGCTTTCTAACGAATCCAATCGGATTACTTGAATATGTATTCATTTGAATACCACAATTATATGTTTTTGCTGATGACCACGGGTACATTTTGGTATGTATTTTCATAAAATTATTTATATTTATTGTTATAATTTAATTATTTATTACAATAATTTTATTTCCTTTTTTAAAGTTTCAATGCGGCTTCAGCTATTACAATTTACGTAAAATCATAAAAGGAACGTGCTAAACTTAGTACAATCTATATCCATTCATTTAGTGGTGTAAATTTGAAAAAAAAAATTGGCATTAAATAAATCTTCGGGAATATTTTGGAAAATTTTAATATGTATGATACAACTATCAATAGGAAAAATATATCATGTGAAGACAGTTATAGCACCATGCTGTAGATATTTTATAAAAGCTAGTATCAAGGTATCAATACTCGCTAGGTAGACATAACATTGTACGAATATCTAGTCATCGGTATTAATTTCTTAACTCTTTGACTCCTAAAGACACATTTGGACTGGTATATGTCATTGATTTACAGAAGAGTCCATCGCTTTCAGGGGTTGTTGAGTTAATGAACGACCAACACTACATTCTTCGAGTTACTCTCAAAACGTTCAGACAGAATACATATGTCTTCAACTAGTGCTATGTTAAAGTTGATCCTAGATACATTAAAGTAACAAATATGTGCCACAGACACCCATAGAAATCTGATATTGAAGGATAAACACTAACTTTTCAATAAATTTAGTTTTAATTTTCAGTTACTTTATTGCATTTAAACCGTTTCAGTTTTCAGTTAGAAGCGCAATACACAAAAGTGTCCTGTGCCTCAACATTGGCTATATTTCAGTAAACGACAGTTACGGTATTATGATTATGTTATTCAAATGATATTCAATGTCACTGCTTAGAATTCAATAGAAAACGAAAAAATAACAAACCTTTAAATTAAGTTCTAAGATTTAATAATGATATTTAAGAAATACAACACAAAAGCAATTGATGACGAAGCGTAGTAACATATCGAAAAGTTTCACTTGTTGTCCTAGCAACGGTCGACGTAGTTCCTCGCGTGATAGCAAAGTAAGTTATACATATTTAACCTAACATTTTCATCCAATCGAACGAGGGTTTTTACAAAAAATAATAAACTATTTCTGTATAAAACAGTAAACCGCTCAATATTCACAATGACTATATATAAATTTGTATATACGTGTAAATAAATGTTTGATCTAACTACATGGCACTCTGTATAAGAGCGCATTTCAATACGAGGTTTGAACTGGGTTTTTTTACACATAATTATACTTCCCGTTGGAGGACATTGAATTTTATTGGGTATATTTTTATATATTTTGTGAAAATAATGTCAGGTCTAGTGTGGTATGCATACACATATATTAATCAGTTGCAAAAAAATAATTGCCGAACTGGGGTTTTCTGGGGTTATTGTGTATCAATCTAAGTATTATAAAGGAAAGACTAACAAAGACAGACAGACAGATAGACAGACAGAGAGCTAATGCCCCTTTAAAGGCGTCATTCTGAATAACCGTCATCAAGTAGTAAAAAGGAAACTTTAAAAAAATACAGGTAATACACCTGTAAGTCGATGTTGCTGTGTTGAAGCAATCACGTGATTTTTACGTGTAAATAAATGTTTGATTAACTACATGGTACTCTGTATAAGAGCGCTTTTAACACCGACGTTTGGACTGTTTGAGCATTTGACTACTGAATGTAAGGTCGACGGTTAGAAATCCATCGACGGCAGTTGATGCATCGTGTCGTCAAAAAGGTTAATTCAATTAGTTCACTGCATTCCTGCCGCAGATTTTCAACGAGCTAGCTTACTGTTAATTGGGATATTTTGGTAATGACTTGACTGTGGACTCACGGCGGGTGTGACCGGTCGACAGGGGATGCTTACTCCTCCATGGCACCTGATCCCGCCTCTTGGTTTCCAGAGGTCCGTGTTTGTCCATTTTTACCGGATTTGTATCTATGTCCTGGACATTCTATTAATTTATACTTTGGTATCTGAGGTTTTTATATTAATTACATAAATAAATTAACGTACAGGTGAAGATGTTTGATAGTAGGCCAAATTTAAACATGATATAAATTATGAACAAAAATGACCAAAATACAACTGGCCAAAAAATAACCTTTCATTTTAAGACCAAAGTGTCAAAATTTTTGCGACGCCCATAGGTCCCAATTTACGGTATCAAAATACATGTGTTTCAAAAACATGACGATAACTTGCATCAGAATGTATATATTTTTATATATGGAGCAGTCCTTTGCAGGTCAAAAATTATTTTACGTACGAACACGATTTCACTTTTAATTGTTTATGCATGAAAAACTTTTGAGAAGTTTAGGTCGTGTTCGAAAGGAGTCAGCCAATGAAAATGATAGGACGAAAAGAGGCCCTGAAAGAGACAAAAAAGGACCAAAACTTGGTACATCTTTAAAAATCTTTTTCTTATAAACCAATGATCAGATGAGTTTCAAATTTTGTATGCATGATTGTAAAGTCAATATCTACAAAGTTTGCGAATGAGAATGAAACCTGTCCATAAACGAGCTACTGGGGGCGGTTCAGTAATACAGGGTATATTTGTATTACAAATTGTTCAATAACTCAAAACTGATCGACTTTTTGTATACAAAGATATACGAGAAAGTTGTTAGATATTACCTGAGGATCACTTTGACAAAATTCAAGGTCATGGGGTCAAAAGCCAAGGCCACAGGCACTTAAGTAAATAGAAAATATAAGTTTTTTGAGAACTTTTCAACATTTTGGACTACTTCTCCAGAACCATTGGACCAATTTGAACAAACTTGACAGGAAGTATAACAATGTAAAGTTGCATTATGTTTGCAGATGAAAAGGGGTAAGGACCAAATATGCTGTCATGGCTAAATAAAGAACGAATGAGTCAGCAGATATTTTTTATTTAATATATGTATCTCCAAAATTATTAAAGCTAGAGAAAAAACCTTCCCTTAAAATGAGCGGCTTGCAAAAATCTACAAATATTTCATTTTGATGGAGATTGTCGGGTCAACCCTTATGTGAGTTATTTCCCCCTTGTGAATTTTTCATGTTTTTGGATGTTTTTGACATTATCTTGAAAAGTATAATAGGTAGAGTAAAAATGGAAGAAGCAAAATGTTCATCATGCAAAGATCTACAAAAAAGTCAAGAAGGCCAAAATTGTTAGGTTGCCCCTTATGGGAGTTATTTTCCCTTTTAAGTGGATTTTTCATGTCTTTGACAATTTGGTCCTATCATCTTGAAAAGTATAATAGGTAGAGTAAAAGTGGGAAAAGCAGCAAACATTTTCGGCATGCAAAGATCTACAAAATGTCAACAGGGTCGAAATTGTCAGGTTGCCCCTTTTGGGAGTTATTTCCCCTTTAAGTGGATTTTTCATGTTTTTGGCAGTTTTTTCTATTGTCTTGAAAAGAATAATAGATAGAAAGAGAAGGAAATAAAATGTTCAGTATGCAAAGATATATGAAAAAAGTCAACAGGAATTAAATAGTCAGGATGGTCCTTATGTGAGTTATTTCCCCTTGTAAGTGGATATTTTCATATTTTGCGCTGTTTTTTTCATATTGTTCAGTGATCACCACCATGCTTTTTGTTGTTTTTCAGTATATTGTTAGTAAAATACATTTTACTCAGGTGATTTTTGAGGTCCAATGAGCCTACTGTTTTTCATGTTTATTAGCGATTTTATCTTCTATACAATGTTTTCTGCAATGTTGACCAATTTTGCCAGGTGAGCATCTTAAGGTCCCTTGGGCCTCTTGTTTACTACTCATATTTATATACAATAACAAAAAAGAGATATACACAGGCATAAAGATTCTTAAATTCCTATATATTTTATAAAATTGCTTGCCAAAACCAGGTTTGGCTCTTTTCACATGTATTTGTATATGAATACCACACTGGATCTGACCTTAACTTCGCAAAATATATAGAAATATAAGAATTGTTATGTATGTGTATAGCTTTTATTTGTTATTTTACATCAACTCTAAGTAGTAAAAGTAGAAAAAATCTAAATATTTTATTTCGGCAAACACAGATAATGCCCCTTTAATATATCTGATATATGAACTATAAAATCAAATATTCAATATTTCTGGTTACACTGTCAAGTATTAGATGAAAACAATTGATACCTGTTCTTCCATTTAATTTTAAGAATTTTCATTTTGGAGGTTTTAATGGAACTGATAAATACTTTCCAAATTCTTCTGCAAAGTCAACGACTACGCATGCGTAAACTGCTCCTTGTTTGCCAATAAATGTCGCACTATCGTTTATGGGATAAACCGGTTGATGCCAAATATTTGCATGTATTTGGACTCCAAAAGATCCATCACAATAAAACGCTACAAAGTCTTCTGGTTTGACGTCATCGCCTGGCAGAGCCAAAAGTGCTATAAATGCATCGCCATCTGGCGGGAAAAATACCTGCCCACCGTCTGGGTGGTAATTTGCCTCGCGTACCAATACATGTGTTCTGTCATTTGGCGACACATTCGCAGGAAGTATTCCTGTGACGTAATCTTCAACCCCCACAGCTTTATTCACAGCTTTGCAGAGATTACCATCCCAATGGTAGATGAAATCACCTGAAACAGTTCCGGCCATTGTACCAGTTCCGGGGCACAACGGCCTCCAACCAGCAGTTGGCCATGGAGTGATTTCAACTTCCTCTGCGTCAAAATCTTTCACAATTTTTCCATAACCTTTAAACGTGTCTTCATTGGCCACCAACATGCGCACAGGATACGGCTCACTATACTTTGAGTCAAATGCGTCGTCATAGTTAGCGTAACCACTGCCCATTTTATCTGCAAAAGATATATATATATATATATATATATAACTATGGACTTTTCTAGGGTCAGGGTCCCCGAACTAAAACTTAAATAGGTTTAATTTTACTGATAAGTAAAAATGAGGAAGTGCCAATTGATAATGGAAGCTCAAGTCCATTAGAATACGACAAATTACAAATGGTCTTGAAGAACGATTGCGAATCCCAGACGGGATAAGACCAGGTAACCGGGAGGAGTCAGTGTCCCCTGCTGACATGCTTCAATCGTCGCAAATGTTCCATGAAACCTTTATAGTTCGATGAAAAGGTCAAATTCGATGAAAAGATCTAATTCGATGAAAAGGTCTAGTTTGGTGAAAAGGACAAGTTCTGTGAAAATGACAAGTTCAGTGAAAAATATCAATATTAATATACAATGGTCTCATCATGAACAAATATTATAAACATATTAAGTTACAATGCTCAAGACGATCGTTTCTGTCAATTAGATTTCACCAGTTGAGCTACAATTTTGAATAGTTTTTCTAAAGAGAAAGTGGTCTCAGACAATACAAATATACAAATAATATATCTAAACGTATTGCCAAATCAGTCTAAGAGTAACCACTGTAAAAAGACGGCTATATTAGCTTTAGAAAAAATTTGTATTTTAAATTGTGTTATCAGTGCCAAATATTACTTTAGTATAAGATTATCAGCTTGAACCGAAATACCAGGTACTAGGTTTATGTATACCCTCGGGGACTCAAACGGTCAACCAGCAGTGGCAACGACCTAGTGGTTAAAATACCAAAGTTATAATGCTCAAGACGATCGTTTCTATTGCGGATCCCAAACTGGATAGGACCAGGTGTCAATACAACACGATCATTTTGGCATATCAGTGTTTATTTTCATTGTCATTGCTGTAAAATGGTTTGTTATATATATATATATATATATATATATATATATATATATATATATATATATATATATATATATATATATATATATATATATATTAATTGAGGTTTTATTCTGTTTAGTGTCTCGTTCAAGTAACTACTTACAGTTACTTATGTCCATTGTCCATCATTCAGAGGTTCCAGTCAAATGATTTTGTCATTTTTTTAAAACCTTTTCAACCCTACAGACCACAGTAGACAAGTCATTAATAATAGAAAGACCACACCATTCGGATATTCAGGGTTGAAAGGGTTAAAGATTATATGCAAAATCACAACTATTGTACGTGCCTCAATGTATATCACCTGAATAAATTAACCTTAAAACAACACTACAGAATAGACGCTTCAGTAATAAAATATTTCTTTTCCAAGACATCTATCGAGATAAAAAGAATAATAATGAAGTAGTAGTACAAATGGATATTGGAAACTCCAAGTTCATCAGAATAAGACAAATTAGCTATAACGAAAGTCTCAACGCGAAGAGCAATTGCGAATTCCAAACGGGATGGGACCAGGAGCCCGTTTAATGAAACATCGTAACTTTTTGCGTAACTTTTGACATAAGATAAGTTTTTGTATAATTCAATATGCAAAAAGTTAGTAAACCCTAAAATTGCGTTTCATGAAGCACCGTTAATCATAACGTACGTAAAACCCTTACTAAATTTTCTTCTAACTTTTCGCCCGTAGGTACGGCATCTGAATCATGCGCACCAGCTACTTTCGTTTTCATATCGATCTGTAACAATTTACTACTATGGACCATTAGAAAGACACAAATTATTTAATTGTAGCCTAAAATTATCAGAGATATGATCATAATTATACATTGTAAAACATTGACATCGGACAGGGACATAGCAGAAAATAAGCTGTAACATTTCGTATACTTTTACGCATATAGGCCTACATGTATGATATTATATCGTAATTATATGCATAAATTACGAGTAAGTAAATAAAAAAAATTTAAAAACAAAATATCTAGTCAATTTTGATATCATCCTTGAAAGATTATGCAGTTCATATGAATTTTCCAATTATTTTACTGATTGGGCCACCGTGTTCGTTTCTTCAAATCAATTTAATTAATCTATTTGACGAGTCTGTGTCAATCTTCACGTTCATTATTTCAGAGTCTTTTTATGTCACTAAGTGGGTGAGACTTTGATTTCATGAAAGGTAGCAGATAATAAAAATGGGCTAAAATTCTATCTTGACTTCGCCACCACGAGTTTTATTTTGCGGGATTTTCACTGACTGGGCCACCGTGTTCGTTTCTTCAAATCAATTTAATTAATCTATTTGACAAGTCTGTGTCAATTTTCACGTTTATTATTTCGTAGTCTTTTTATGTCACTAAGTGGGTGAGACTTTGATTTCTTGAAAGGTAGCAGATAATAAAAATGGGCTAAAATTCTATCTTGACTTCGCCACCACGAGTTTTATTTTGCGGGATTTTCAAGCACAATAAAACTCTCCGCATGCTAAGGTTCAACTGGATTTATTTGACAAAATAAAACATACTGTTGATTGTTTTAACATAATGACCCAACCTATAATAATATATTATGACAAATTTGAATTTTATTTTTGCAAAGTGTTTTAAGCCACACTCAACAATTTGAATTATATGGTGACGTCCAGTGTTTTAAAAGTGGAGGGGATAGTCCGTCTACAGTGCTACAGGGGAGAAACCATCATCCTTCCGTTTGTTTGTTTGTTTGTTGTTGCTTAACGTCCCAAACATTCCTTTAGATGTTTCCAAACAAATATCTTGTATTCAAAAAGTCACTCAATTAAGTTTTGTTGTTGTTGTAGTGTTGTTCAAGGTCCCACTCAAGATCTTTCACTCATATGGAGACGTCACCAAATGCCTGTGAAGGGCTTCAAATTTTAGCCTATGCTCGGCACTTACGGCCATTGAGCAGTGAGGGTTCATAAACGTGCCGACACCTACTGTGACACGGACCCTTATTTACTGCCTCGTCCGAAAGAGGAAACCAATCTGCCGCCGACTGGACTCGAACTCATGACCTCACGATCAAGACTGAGCCAGGTCGGCTCCCGGACCTTCCGCAATGTCAAACTTTTTTCACAAAAATTAAAGGTTAAAGACAGATACAGAATCACCAAGAGAGGTGTTCGATTTGTTCTGTTTTGTTTTTGAAACGCACACTTGTAATCCATAGCCCCAGAAACAGGAATGGATCTAAGCTTATCAAACCA